>RSEF01000004.1:1822818-1878648 GCA_003993805.1 Himantopus leucocephalus
CCCCCCCCCGGGCGCCCCCCCCCCCCCCCCCCCCCCCCCCCCCTCTCCAGACCAGCACCTCCCTGTGCTCCCTCCTGCTGGGGACATTCCTGGGTTGCCCACAGCGAGGTTTGGTCTTAGGGACAACTGGGGTTCAGCCCCATCAGGGGCTGTGCCCACCCTCGCAGGCTGGCAGGGATGGGCAAAATTCCTGCCACTGCAGCCCAGGGTGAGGCAACAGCCAGTGGTGTAATTTGTGTCTGAAAGGTAAAAACTTGCCCTCTAAACTCACAGTGACCATCAGTTAACTCATTCCCAGTAGGAAGACCAAAACTCTTAATTTCTATCTGTTTTTCCATAGTTGAGGACACTGTGGACTGAGGACCAGTGCAACATTTGGTGAGCTATCGGGAGCAGGTGTGGGGCCAAACCACGCTTGGTAAAAGGCTCCTAAGCAGCCTGTTATTTCCTGAGCCATCCGTATATTGCAGGTGGTAAATAATTCTGTCTTTATGTCGAGCTGCCAGGAGAGAAAAGGATTTCTGAGCTATTCACTGGTTTTACTTCTTGTGAGATGGGTCCTGGTGCCTTGCCGCTAACAGCCAGAGCTGACTTCGTGTGAGCCCGGCTGACGCACCTTTCAACTTCCTTGGCAGGCTGACTTTCCAGCCTGAACTATTTCTGTCATGTCCTCCAACTGGGGTATTTTTGCTTCGAAGTTTGAGGTTAAACAGATAAAATAATCTAGAGATTTTGGGGTCTGAAAGTTGAGAGATTTGTTGAGGGGGGGAAAGTCTCATAGTTTGATTTTGGAGGGTCGCAGCTCAGCCAGCTCAGTCTGGGCACTGCACGTGCATTTCCCAGTTGTTCTCATTGTTTGTCAATGAGCAAATTTTAGGAAAATGAGATTGCTAATTATAGGTTACTGTTGCAAAACTTTGAGACTTCCAAACACCAGCAGCTATCGATGGAGCGTGTGATTTTAAGAGTTAGCTCTCTGGGCGTTGCAGTATCCCTAAAGCCAACCAGGTATTTTCTCCTGTTTGATTGCTCCCTGTCACCTGTGCTCGTGCTGGGGTCCCAACACCAACCCGGCTTTTCTGCTCCTAATTCTGGTGCTTTCACTCCCCATCTCACCTCTGTGTAGGAAAACCAAAACTCCACTACTCAAAGCAGGTCATAACTCTATATGCCATTTTGTTCTAAGCAGCACTATTGAGTTGATAACAATCCTAGTCCATCTCTTTGGTGCTTAACTTCCAGTGTCTAACTCCCTTAAGATTCCCTAAAAGCCACTCACGGGCATGGAGCTGATGCCATCTTCCCATTGCTTGACCATAGCAAGGACTTAAAAGCTGCTGCCCTGTAAAACACAGCAAAACACTTGCTACCCCAGCAAAACACAATATTTTTAATAGCAAGGTGATAAGGCTTCCAGGTTTCAAAGTCAGGAGTAATGAATGATTTCTTTAGCTTGTATATTCATCCACATCTATTATGAGTGTAATCATTGCCTTGAAATCACCACAAACAATCCCATCCACACATATTTAAATGTTGTGCAATCGAACAACGATTATTTTTTCTGGCTACCTGTAAATAGTTTTAAATTTAATTTAATTTTTTTTTCATTTAATTCTAAAGAATGAAATGCAATGAAAATGCAATATTTCCTTCAGAAGCAAGAGCTCCCTCTTAGCCAAAAGGAAGATAGAGAATGACATGTGCTCCAAATTAACCGCAAATGATCAGACCTGCCAAAAGGCAGAACACTAACTGTGCTTCTGCAAAGAGGGTTTTCACTTAATCCTGTTGTATTTACAACAGCTCTGGAGATTCTCCCACTGGAAGCACGGGGAGACAGGCAGTGCGGAGGTAGCATGATGCATTTTTGCTTGCCAGAATGCCAGTACTATAAAAGGAAAATCCCAATTAGTAAAAGTTATGAATTTCTAAAAGTCAACCTGTTGGCACAGGCTAGGAGGGGGAGTGGTGCTAATTATTGATGATTATTTTGAATGACTGCTCCGTCCCTGTGCTTACATCACAGATGCTTGCAGGGAGGAGGTGCCCAGAAGGAGCGTGGGAGCAGGGAATTTTCTTCCCAGGGCACCTGTAGCATTTAGAGCATTGCACCACGTGCACTGGCCAGCTCTCACCTCCAAGCCTTGGGTTGCATTTCTCTGTGGGATGCTTGCACAGAGAACCGACTGGCTGCGGGCACGCTGGGCCTGCTGTGGGAAACCCCAACCTGTGACCGGGCACCACAGAGAAAGGGTGTGAGTTTGTCTTCTCCTTTACTGGAGCAGTAGCGGTTCCCCCAGAGTGTGTGCTTAAGGCTTTAATTTTCTACGTGTGGGTGAGCGGTTCCAAGCAGAAAGATGGGAGGACCCAAGTTCTCTGTTTGCACTCACCATGGCTGAGCAGAAGCAGTAAAAATCCCGCAGACCTCATCTTCCCATCTCAGGAGCTGCTCCTTACAGAGATGCTGTCCAAGTGACTGTAAGGGAGACCAAACTCTGGCACAGATGCCCGGTTTGGATGAACTGGGCAGAAATACAGATTTTCACGTTCATTTGCAGACTGTTATCAAGTGTAGTGCTAGCCGGTTGCCTGGTCTCACTGATTTCTGCCAGAATACAGCAAAAGGCTGTTTCTGGGCAGCAGTGTCAGCACTGAGCATCCTCTGAGGTCAGCAGAGAAGGGCTGAGAAAGCAGGGGGTACGCAGGAGGTGTCCTACTTCAGGGCCTGGCCACACCGCGGCGAGTACTCAGAGACTACAAACACAGCGCAAGGACCCAGATGGGATAGGAGACTTGATACGATATACACTGACAGCCTTCAACATTTTGGTTCGTGCATCAAATAGGCAGCAACCAAGAAGGGGAAGGTGCCTCCGTCCCCTCCCAGTGCTCTGCAGCTGCTGCTTCAAGCTGCACTTTCTGTCCACTTTACTGAATGAAACCCCTGGAGAAGACCCCTCCAGACTGGATGGGTGATGCTACGGAGCTCGAGTGGCTGGATGAGGCAGGGGCCACCATGCAGGGCTGCTCCACATGCTGATGAACCTGTACAGCACACACTGAACTGATAAGGACAAAACCTGTTGCCTGAAAGCCAGAGTTACATCTGCAGGCTGTGATGGATGTAAAACGTTTAAGTCAGAACACAGCAGCCACAGAATACCAAGCCAGCCGAGCACTCTTCAATCCACTTTATTGATTTATTCCCTTCACTCGTGTCCCTAATGCTCCTCTCAGCTCTATGTGGCTCAATACAGCACAAATTAACAGAGCCCACGAAAGCCCTCTGAAGCCATTCCCCTGATTAACAGGTCTGTAGTGCTGAAAGATATCTTCATTTTAATAACCTGGCACTAAATGGATTACAGCCATGGAACTGAATTCACGTCATTCCCCAAAGGGAGAAATGGCACATATTTTTATAAGCTGTAGGAATTGCCAAAGATTGGGACAAATGACTCAAATAAGAATTCAAAAGGGGAAAGAGGAAAGTTAGGGAAGGAAGGAGAAATCTGCAGGGACTCACTGGAGACTCAGTGGAGGCTGGGTGGTGCTGGTGGTGGTTAGCAATGGACCTGGTCCGAATGCTGGGCGAGCGTGCCCTTCCTGAGGCGCTGCCTGTCCCTCTGGGCTGTGCGGAACGAAGGTCTGCTATGGGACTTGCTCAGGGACATTGGCTGCTGCAGCCTGGACGCTGGCTTCTTATGTCCCTCTTTCTGGAACAAACTCATTCGTCCGCAAACAGCAGGGCAATGACACACGTGTCCCTTGGCACAGCCCCAGGACTTACACAGCTTCTTTTTGCAGTGTCATTGGAGTTTTCTTTTTCTTTTTGGCCACGGCAAAGCTGCCGCTGCTGGAGGGAACCTCGAGCCACTTGCATTTAAGCTGAAGTAACTCCAAGCGTTGAGCATGAGTCCTGCCCACAGATGCCCCAGCTCCCACCCACAGATCTGTTCATCACCTTGACACCTGGAGTGCAAGCAGGCTGTGAGTAGAGCAAAAGGAGGGGGCAGCAGTATGGGGCAGTGACCAAGTGTCCAGTCCGCAGGTCATCACAAAGCTCCATTTTCACCAGGACTAAAAACCCAAGAAATGGCAGGATTCATTCAGGGTGAAAACTCTCCCTGCACAGAAGACCTGGACTTTATTCAGGGACTTGGAAGCTGGGCTTAGACCACTTGCTGCCCTGCCAAGCTCTTGACCCTTGGATTTAATGGCTTATTGGGCCTGGCTGAACCTCCCACGTCTCTCCAGGAATATGCACAGGCTGTTTTGTGCTTCAGAGGAACAATGAGGCTATTGAGTGACTCTTCCTCCCAGCTGGCCCATGCAGCTGAGACCGGTGCAGCCCCACTGGCCATGTTTGCTAATGTTGTCCTCTCCTCCGTGGCCACATTGTCACCCCAGATAACCTACGGCCAACGGAACGGGAGGGAAAGATCCGGAGCCAGCTAGCAAGATAAAGACAGACAGATTATAAGGTGTTTATGCTTTTGCAAAATTAAAGTCTTGAAGGTGAGACAGGTTTACATTGGCAAAGAATTAATGGTTTGATGTAGCACAAGGGGACAGCAAGAGCAGAGAAAGGGGCCATCTATCAGCATACACTGATGGCATAAAGGAAAGAGATGCAGGCATAAATCAGGTCCTTTGCAGGAAATAAGCAGGATGGATGACAGCAGTAGCTGGTGATCTGTTATTCCCACAGCGCGCCCGAAGATGCAGAAAATGTGTCTGGGTGCTTACAGATCTCATTTCAGCAAGCGCATAGTGCGTATCTCTGTGCTGGATGAAATGTTCCCTGAACTTTGAGACTGCCAGGTCCCAAGGACAGGGCCAGCAGAGCAGCTCTGTGTGTATCCACACACCCTGCAAGGATTCTGAGTGGCCTGGGAGACCCATCCAGTGCAGATGGATCTGGATGCTTCACTCCCCCTCTCTAGAGGCATCTGTGCCCAGCTGCCATCTCTACATCCTTGAAGGCAATGAGCCCAAACTGAAGCATCCCCAAGCAGAGTAGGTTTATCTTCCCTTGGACAGTGGCTGAAGTGGATTAGGGGATGCTCAGGCTAATGCTGCCATGAATGGGCCCTACTACAAAGGACCTTCACAGCGTGGCCATGCCCTGGCTCACACTAGTGCCAACACATTGGTCCTTCTGGTGTCTTTGCATCACTTGCCCTCCCTGCTGTGTTGTTGGTGGGTGCCTTCCTCACTCAGGCACTGCTTTGGAAATGTGGGCACTCTCCTAAGGGAGAAACCAGGCTGCTCCATGGGCTTAGACTTGTCTCTAGTTTGCAACTCCCCAGTTTTAAGATTTTGGGCCCAGTTTTATCTGGTTATTCTCCAGACCTCCCCAGAGCAGTCTTCTGTGCTGCTCTACACTTCAAAGGGAAATGAGACCTTACATGTTTAATTGAAGCCAATTTCCTCCCTGTTGTCGGGTTAGTGAGGGGGGATTAATGGGGGCCAAGGCTCAGTCCTCTGGAGACACCCAAACATTTCAACATACAGGGCAATCCTGGAAGGGTGGAAAACACACGATGGGGAGCTGGGGGTGACTGGGGCTGATCAGGAGCAGCTGAGATACATAAATCTCTCAAACTATCAAGAGCTGCTACCTCCCCCCCCCCCCCCCCCCCNTTTTTGAATGAAACCTGAAGCAATTAAACTCTCTTTCATCAGATGTCCTGCCTTCAATTTACCTCCTGCTTAGCAATATCACAGGGAAAGGAAGGATGTGGGAGGCTCCTGCAGCCTTGCACAGGCCTGGCTGCGATGTGAGGCATCTCAGAGACAACCCAGACAAGTCCCACTGTCCTGGTCCATCCCTGCAGCCTCCATCACCTTTGGCAGCAGCCCTCACCCACGGGTCACCTCATGGCTCTGAAGGGGAAAGCTGCTGGTGAGAAAGCTGGAGAGGTATCCTGCAAACAAGGGATGGCCTTCATGCAACGCAAGCGTTGGAGGGAAACAAGGCTGCTTGGAAAGCAGAGGACATTTACAGTGCAGGGAGACACCAGCGGAGGGGGTGATGGCTGGGGACACTGGTGATGCTCACAGGTACAGACAAGGGTCCAGCTCCTGCGCAGCTTCTCAGTCTATGTTAAGACCATGCCCGTGTGAGTCAGAGCAGGACACCATCTTCCCCTCTCAGGTCCATCAGACACTGTCCCACCATCTATCATCTCCCTGCCTGGGTGCTTGTCCCTGCCATTCCTGGAGGACAAAGAAGGGCTTTTGCAGGGAGAGGTGATGGTATCAGTGTGATGCTGTGACATGGGGGGAGCTCGAGCCCTCTCCCCATAGACTGTGCCACAGCCTCTGCTTGCTGCTCCTGGGAGGAAGGGAACACCACAGCTGTGAGAAGCTCCTGCAATGCTCAACCCTTCCCTGCCTGCGATAAAGCAGACCCGGTGATAGATTATACATTGGCCAGAAAAACTGTGAGATGGGGATTTGTTTGGACAATTTTAGGGTTGCTTCGAGGCTCCCTGAGAACCAGCTGCTGTCAACAACCTGTGAGTGCAGCCCCCGGCAGGGACCCGGCCTCTTCTCCCAGAAGTCCTACCCCCGGGGGCCGTGGAGTTGAAGCCTCCCTCCTGGCTTGGAAGAAATTTCTGCTGTTTTTTCCCACCCACCAACCCACCGTGGCCCCAGTGCTCTCCTGCTGACAAGCATCGGGATACAGCTGGTCCAAACTGCCATTCCTGGTCCTCACTGCTCGTCTTGCCCAAATGAGGGAGGACAAATCAGCCCAGGCATGGCAGATTTGGGATTACTTTAAAGGATTTAGGATCCCACAGGATCACCTGCCTGCCATCACATGCGCAGCAAGCGCCGCTCTTGAGCAGTCTTCCTGCACCCCGGGGAAGACACGGTGCCATCGTCATGCCAGCACCCGTGGGGAGGGCAGCCGGGGGGTGCAGGGGGTTGAGCTCAACAGGCAGAACACATCCCTGCTTTTATTTCACTGTGCAGCCTGAGCCTAAACCCATCCCCTGCTGCGAAGCTGAAGCCCACAAACATTAACCCTCCAGCTATAAACCATGACTCGGTGTTTAACAACCACACAGCGAACCAGAGTGATCCTAAAAACGGCACTGAAATTCCCAAGCCAAAGACTGCAACTGGTATTAATTAGTCCCTCCTCTGACAACTTTTTTTGGTGCCACCAGGTGGTAACAACGTGTATCTCAGCGATGTCACCAGGAGCTGGCTGTCCCCTAATGCCACCCAGTCTTGGCTGGCTGCTCTTAAACCACTGGTGGGTGGAAAAGAAATCGCAGTGTGTCGGGACATCCATCTCTAGGGATTGATGGCAGAGCATAAATCCGCTCTGGACTATTGCATGGTGATGAGGGAGACTTGTTTCGAAGGATAGAGGGATCTTATCCTGCCACCAAATGTCAATTTTCTCCAATGGCCCTTGGAGAAAAACTGTTTTGCACAAGCACTGTGTGATAGTGGTGCAGAGCGGGGAGCCTCGATGGCGCCTGCCTTGACCGACTGCTCCACTGATGGAGCAGTGTCCCGAGCGTGACTGTTCCCAAAACAGGGACCCACAGGACACCTGGGCTGTGGGGACACTGGGAGGACCTGGGAGATCGCAGGCTCTCTCCTCGGGAAACCCTGAGCCTGGTCCCCAAGCAGGGCAGGGAGGAAGAGGCTGGAAGAGGGGAAGGGCAGAAATTACCTCAGCGATAAACACTCCATGATAAAGCTTCTTTCTGAGCTTTTCAACAGCCCTTATTGCCCACAGGAGAGTTGAGCTGCATAGAGCGCTTTTCATACACTACATCCTGCCCGTCCTCCTGCCCGCCCTGGCTCTGCCGCTGCCCCTCCATCTCTCATCAGGCAGACGGTCCTGGCTTTATTTTTTCAATGTGGAAGAAAGTGAAAAACCTTTGATGCCAGGAAGCAATGGAGAATATTTTCTGCTCCTGAAATAAAAGATAAAATATTCCAAGTGTCTCCTCTTCTCTTGTAGCCCCCTCACCTCCCCTTTCCCTCGCCTTCCCGGTCTCCCCATCTCCCTGACTAGGTGAACTCCTCGGCAGAGCCAGTTGTCATCTTTTCAACACCTCGTTTTTCCCTCGCTCCCGGTGCGCAGGGAGTGACTCTTCCTGTTTACACACCTCCGGCTCTGGGGCAGGAGGCGAAACAAAAACAGCTTTCATTCAGCAGAGGGGACCAGGGGAGATGGAGCAGCCCCGGCTGTGGTACCCACCACGTCGCCTCTCCCATCCACTTTCCCGTCGCCCGCCACTCTGGGATGGCTGAGCTGCTCCTCCCCGCAGACGCCTGCACTCCCCCTGTGCCAGGATCCAGCTCCTTTCTCTGGGTCAGCTCCCTTGTCTGCAGGGAAATGCCCAGCCTGTCCAATAGCTTGAGGCAGCTCCTGGACATCACCCACCATGGCTGCCCATGGTTGCTGGCACCTTCCCGGGCAGTGCAGCCACTGCAAAGGGTCCCACCGCTGTTATCACATGGTGGTGCAGGCTGCAAAGCTGAATTTTACCCACAACACATGAGAACCCCTTTTGAGGAGCGCAGGCTGCTGGCAGCCACAGGCTTGACCTCTGTGCACTGTTTTCACTGTAATTTATTAAAGGCTGGGCCCATCCCAGCCCTGCCTGCGCACACCAGGGAAGGGGGAAACGACCCCGCTCCTCTGCAGCTGCAGCCTATCAGAGCTTTTGATTGGAAAGAAAAACTCTCCCACCCCTCTCCTCTTGTAACGGGATTGTCTCAGTCCAAAGGTTTGGCCTCAGGGCTGTGCTCTGGGGAGTTTCACAAGTGCTTCATGTTTGTGAAGATGCCTGTAAAGAGCCTCCAGGTGCCAGCAGACACGGAATGTCCCTGTGTGCATGTGGAGACGTGGCCCATGCTGGACCCTGTGTCCTCAGTTGGTCCCAGGAATGAGGACAGGTCCTTGGTGTCTCCTGAGCCCCAGCTGAGCACTGTACAGCCTCGCACCAGGATGAAGCATGGGTGGTTGAATAGACTGACTTCCTCCTCCACACAAAAATCCAGGACCTGGATCCTGCCAGGTGCACGCTGCAGGGCACGGGGTTAGTGTGGAGGACGCGGAGACCGACAGTCCCAGTATACATCTTCCCATGCAAGAAATGTCACCGGGTGCGGCAGGTGGACACAGGAGCACGGAGCCATCTGGAGCAGCGGGCACCGTCAGAGCTTGCTGTGGTGGAGGAGGAGACTGAGCAGACCTGAGGAACCAGCTCTCGACACCAAACTGCTTCCAGGGCCGACCACCGGCAGGAATGACCTTACACCACCCCTGGCTCCACCACTGGGTGATGAGCATCACTTCTCCGCCCTGCTCCCTGCGGCCACGCAGAGGGGAGTGGGCTGGTTTTGTTACAGCTGCTGGCTGATGCTCCTTTATTCATATATCATCAAAGTCACGTCTCCTCAGATGTGACAGAAAACATACAGATGAGGGAAAGAAGTAAAGTTTGCTGAGCAGGGCGGGATTTTTGTGCTACTTGGGGGACTGTGTCCTACTTTCTGGTGTTTCTTTTTCCTCCCTGACAATACTCCAAGGGCAAAGCCTCCGAGGACACCCAGCCCTTGACCTTCTTAGGCAGGCAGAGCTTGCTCAGACGCAGCCTCCCCGACGGACCCCGGGCTGGCGTCTGAATTAAGGATGTTGATTGCACTAAGATTCTAATTTACTCAACTTGCTACTAGGAAGTCATCAGAAAAGATGTTTTAAAATCATTCAGGGAAAACTCAGAGCATAAAATTTTAATTGCCACCTTGTGAAATAAGGTTCTCCTGGGCTGGCTAAGTCTGACTGCTTTGCCAGAGGTGGATGGGGATGTGCTCCTCACCAGCTCTGCTGCTGCGGGCAGCAATGGGTGGACAGGAGGATGGAGACGTGGATGATTGGCTGCTGTAGGTACCGTAGGACTTTGATCTCTAGAAGCAGTTTAGGGAAAACATTTTGCCTCCAACACCAACAGTCGCCCTGGGTTGGGCACTCTGGACACTCATCTCCCATCACAGCTCAAACTTTCGTCCCTTTAGCAAAACCTTTCTGATATTTATAATAGGTGCTACCTTCACCTCTGGAGCATGATTGAATTATTCATAGTAACCTGTTTAATAGAATAATTCTGCTTGTTTTCAGGCTGAAAATTGCCTATGAACAGCTTTCAATTTTGGTGATGTAATTCAAAACATAGAATAAAAAAGTATCTGGGCTGGTGGCTGGTCCCTGAGCAGTGTGAATATCGAATGCTGGCCACAGCGGCTGGGCTGCAGGACCCAGCTCTGCCTGGGCACACACACCATCCACAGGGCACTGCTTCTGCCCTTTGGCTGGGTGGCTCATCCCAGGGTCTGCCTACCCCTGTGTGCATTGGCATCACCCTTCGGGGGCTTTGCGTGGTGAACTGCGTGGGTTACAGTGCTCTTCTGCAAGGGCAGTGCGTGCTTTAAAAGCCTTTTTCTCCCAATTTTCCCCCTTTTCTAAGAATGAAATCAAATTATGCTTTCTGTCTGTATGCTTTTATATTTGTGGATATAGTCTTACATTCGTTTCAGATTATCTAAGGTAGGGATTTCGGGCAGGCACCCAGCAAGGTTTCAGAAAGGAGAATTAGCTCAGCCCCTGCCCAACATCATTTCAGGCCCCACTAATAGATGCTTCTGATTTGGGGCGCTGCCAGCTCCATCCCATGCCAGGACATCCTTTCTGCTCCTTTGGTGGGTGCATAGCATTGTGGTTTGGGTGAGCAAAATCTCCATCCTCTGCCCGTACAGCTTCCTGCATTTGGAACTAATTCCTCCAGCAGCTGTTACAAGCTACTGACTTCAGAAGCCAGGCTGAAGGAAGGATAATTATTTCTACTGCAGCCAAAAATGCGTTAGACCTTTGGTTTGACTTTGAATATTCTTATGGAGCATCTCAAAACTGAGGGTATTGGAAAGAACAACTCAGAGCCGACTCGACCATCATGGCAGCGTGTGCCTGTGCAGCGTGGCAGCATCCCCTGCTCACCTGTGGGCAGCACAGCCCAGCACAGCCCAGCACAGCTGCCTGTGCCGCCACGTGCCCGGTGCCCGCAGGCACAGCCCGGCATCCCAGCCCTGTGAGCCTCTGGAGTCACCTGCTGCTGGGCTGCCAGCACTGGGGAGTTTTTGTACATACACACATGCAGATCTAAAATGTATGTATTATGTGTGCAAGCGGAAGGAAGAAACAGAAATTCATTTGGCATACTTGTCATGTGGTGCCCCCTGTGCCATGAGCTCCTAGTGCTGCAGGAGACATACCTGGGAGCTTCCCAAGCTCCCTTTTCCCTTGTCTATCTGTTTGCTAATGAGCGTGCTAATATCGCTGCTTGCCTGTAGCAGCAATGACGTACCTACCAAGCCGATCTGCAGTGAAGATGGGTCTGTCCTTTTCTCTCTCCCTCTAAACCCACTGAGATCTCAAATGACTTCTGTAGGAGGGATGAGAGAGAGGTCCCAGCCTTGACCCCCCTCTCCTTTCCTCTAGGCAGAGAGACTGAATATGGTGCCACCACTTGTCATATATACTCTTGAAAACATATTTCCATAAACTCTTCAACTTTTCCTGCTGCCTCCCTGAACACACACAATAGGATGATAAAAATCCTTACAAATGTGCATTCTCTCCAGAGCCACTTGTCTTTTTCTGCAAACAAAAGGATACTGCTGGTTTGAAAGGCTGGGAGCAGAACTGAGGGGGACCCCATTAGAAATCTCCAACAGTGAATAGAGTATTGCCAGTCCACAGGCAAAAAACGCATTAGCTCCTCTGTGCCAGCAAGGAACTACCAAGGTCTTGGTAAGTTATTCCAGCTCTCTGCCTTCATATTTATACCACGCTCCCCTGAGCATCGGCACGGTGCTGCAGATGAAAGACCGTTTATGTCTGAAATGCTACCAGCTTCCTAAATCCTGGGGTTGGGGGTGGTACCTGCCTTTCTGAGCTCTTAATACCTCTTCCAGACAAAGCGATCCCATTCTCCCTGTCCTTCCCAAGGTGCCAGTCAGCTCTCCCAAGTCTCACGAAAAGGGTGACAAAGCCATAGGCTTATCTTGCCTCCGTTTGACCTACCAGTGACAATATCCTCTTCCAGAGCAGCAGCAGCAAAGGGAATTAAAGCTCAGTGATGTCTCCATGTCACCGAGCCTTCAATCTACTCTGCAGATAACCCCAGTGTGTGGCTTGCTTGCCCTCATCTGCTTGGAATTAATACTAATTCCAAAATGAGAGTAGATTGCTGTCCACTTTGCTGCTCACATGGACTCAGATTGGGCTATCAATCTCCGTCTGAAATAAAGCCCTTTTATTTCTAGCGCAAGACTGTTATGGGTCTTGCGTCCCAGTGCAGAGGCCAAATGAAAACCTGAGATGTATTTTCTAGGTAAGTCTTGCTTTGTTTGTTCCAAAGTCCTGGCCAAGAGCATGTGCCAGTTGATGGCAGGAAGAGACAGTGTGTAAGTCATTTCTTTTTTCAACTTAAAATACAGAGATGTTCATGGGAAATGTCTGTAAAAACATCAGAGAGTCCTGAACACCAGAAGACAGCCAGGGAAGAGAGAAGACCTGCTCATCTGTACAAGAGTGGTCCAGGATTTGATCTTAAAGGTCCCTTCCAACCTCAGTAATTCTATGATTCTATGATTCTATGATTCTATGACTTGGAGAGGAGCTGTATGCCATTTCTTGACAAATTATTCCACATGTACAAAATAATTTCATCATGAAGACAGGGCCCTAACCCTGACCAGGTTAAGACACAGCCCTACACTGTAAAAGCTCTGGGTGGTATGGATTTGGCCTCACTGCGGGGCAAGAGGTGTTCCTGGGCAGGAAGAGCATGTGGTTAGGGGTGGGAGATGGCCAGATTTCCAGGGACCCAGGCAGCAATCCTACCAGGGTTATACTACCAAACTGGAAGAGGGGAGAGGGTAGATTTAGAATAGATATTAGGAAGAAATTCTTCACTGTGAGTGTGGTGAGGCACTGGCCCAGGTTGCCCAGAGAAGCTGTGGATGCCCCATCCCTGGAGGTGTTCAAGGCCAGGCTGGATGGGGCTTTGAGCAACCTGGTCTGGTGGAAGGTGTCCCTGCCCATGGCAGGGGGGTTGGAACTGGGTGATCTTTAAGGTCCCTTCCAACCGAAACCATTCTATGATTCTATTATTCTGATGTGTGGGATTAGGAGCAACCTCAGTCCTACCCCAGGCCCTGCATGCTTCCAATTGGAAGGCAAAGGTGGCTCAGAGCCACCTTTCCCTCCCTCCTGAGCACCTTCACTGACTGCATCTTGTGCAGACCCAAAAGCACAGCCCAGAATTAGCTAAAATGCACTGGGATTTGTGTTTAAAACAAACTCATGTATATCCATACCAGGTAACTTGTGAAAATATTCTAAATCCCCTCTCTCCCCCTATACAATTACCAGCACATCCTAGTCACTTGGTGATGGGTGCTGAGAAAAAAGATCAGGCTGGCAGGCTGAAGGAAGACCGTCCCCCCCCAAGACATGGCCTCACTCCTCTCCCAGAACACCATTACAAGTTTGCGACTGGAAATCAGAAAATTACTCTGCCTTCCCCCTCATCTTTCCTCTGAGCAAGCTCCTGGCCTTATACAATTATTTATCTGCTGGTAAGAGGCAAATCAAATATCATTAAGGCAAGTCGAGCAGCTAAAAGCCGGATGCTGGCTGACAGAATTGCACTTTGCAAAGCGATTCAAACTAGCGAACACGTGCTCTCCTTTCCCTCCGATGCACCTGTCGCCCTGTGAGTATCCCTGAGTATCTTCTAACCAACATATCAATTAAGTTACACTTCGGCTAGCGTGTGAGTGTGCCTAGGACTATTGATCCTCAACCACTGCAGTGTGCAGAGTCTATAATGGCCTCAGATGAGACATCCCAGCCAGGGAAGCTGGATCTTCAAGCATCTGATGGATCAATAGCTTTCATAAACCAGACTGAAAAATAGGGGAGGGTAATAATGGTAAAAGAAATGCTGGGCTACACTTACAGAAGAAAAACAATTTGAGGAGGACCAAATAGCAACATTGATCATGCCACTATTTTCCCATTCCATCTTTCTTTGCAGAAGTATTTGGCTAACTCCAGACCATACAAAACTTTATTTAAGCTGCCATGCAATTAGAGGCTGTACATTGCATTGTTGCTCTTTACATTTCAAGTGTGCTTATGCTTTTTAGAGAAAACCCTTGTTTTAATTAGGTAAATCGCATGGGCAGTCCCCCTCTCCCCCCCCCTGCCCCCACTGACAGACCCTTGTCTTGGGAGGGGGATGTGTGCATCTCATACACACAGCGAGTGCATGGGAAAGAGGGACAGAGATGCTTTCCTCTTGTGTTACAGCATTTGTGACAAAGGGCCTGGCTGCTACTTGCTGAGCAAACCCAGGACTCAGCCCCAAAAACATCCCCTGCATCAGCACTGGGACTCATTTCAGAGCAGTTTTAACACAGCGCAAACTCTGCCCTGGAGAAGGAGACTGGACACACCACGTGCTGTGATGCCCCAAGGACATGTGGCACTGCTGATGTTCCCGACACCTTGGGGTGCAAAACCGAAAAAACCTGGAGGCCGGGAGCCCCAGAGGGAAGGTGAGACCTGTGGGGGATGCTGCCAGTGGGGCTCTGCTGCTCATCACTCTACTTAAGAACAGCCTCAAATTTTGCTGCTGTGCCCCTGCTATGAGATCCAGTTGGCAGAGCTGATTTTCTGGCTTAACAACATAGCCATCCGTACAGAGGCATGCTCAAGCATGTTGAGGTGTTCTCAGCCACTGGGCTGGGAGGCTGGAGGGCAGCCAGAACTGCTTCGATGGTATCTGCATCGCAACGGTGACATGGCCCCACTGCAGCTTGCTGCTCGGGAGCGGCGAGCATCTGCCACAGCAGGCTGGAAGAATTATGTGTGGTGCCTAGGATTAAACGTGTGCTGTTCTTGGCGGTACCTGAACAGATTATATCTCTTGGAATATACGTGACACTTTTTTTCCAGAGATCTGATCTGCAGTTGTTGACAAGTTTTGCCAAACAACGTTAGGATTGGGGTTTTCTGCAGGATGCACCAAGCAACACCTGGAACCTGGGGCTATAACGGAGTCTTGCAAGGAGTGTGTTAGGTCTGTCAAGGAGTTAATAAAGTTTATTGACTCTTTGAGCCGTCAGTGTCTGTCTGATCCTTCATCAAGGCCTGCAACAAAACCGACAGGGAAAATACATTTGCTCGTCAGAGGCAGGTGGTGAAATAACACAGGATGCCAAATGCCAGGGCAAAGCTGGCAGTAGGGATGGGTGATGAGGAGGTGACCTCTTCGAGAGCTGGGTTAGATCCAAGAAATTTTAGATTTAAAAGGAACAATTTGCAGAAACTGTCATGAAAGTTACTGTAAGTGTAAAAGCAATCAAACCAGAACACAGCTCTGTGGTTTGGGAGAGATTTATCTGCCATGTAAAGAAGAATCCTGTCTCGTCATGGCAACCATTGGATTTGCTCAGTGGAAGTACCAGAGATGTCCTGAGATTGCAAAGCTGAGGGAGACTCCAGCAAGAGGAGATCACCTCCTGGGGGTGCCAGCCAGTCCCCTTCTTGCCATGTGTGGGAATGGGCTGTCTCTACTTATTTATGTTTCAATTAATTTCTCCCCCTGTTTCTGTTGTGGCTGAGAACAACAAAGGGAGATAAAATTGATGACGGACAAAATCAATCCCCCATCCTACCTGAAGCCTTACGTGGTGTTTACTAGGACTTGGGGCTCTGCTCTGGTTTTGTCCCTTTGGACCAGCACGGGTGGCAAACCTGCCCTGGGGTCACTGCTCCGAGCCTCCTTACGACAGGGTCACGCTGGCTTCTGAGCAAATCTTCACATCAGCCTCCTCATGGTGGGTCTGTCAAGCTGGGACAATCCCGGGAAATGTTCAATCCTTGGAGCTGTACCCAGGCAAACAAACTTGTGAAACGTCTCCTCTTCCCTGTGTCTCTTCAATCCTGTCCACTCCATAGAGCCACAGGGAAAAACGTGACCATCTGTTTGGAGTTTGTTTTGAAAGGAAAAAGAAACCAATCTTCTCGGACAGCATCTTCCAGAGCCTGTTACTCATCCGCTGATCCCTCTACAGCCTTGGCACAGGGATCAACTCAGTAATGATTTTTCAGAAAGCCAGAGTACAGGGGAGAGCCCGGTTTACAATTATTCTTCAGTTACATAGGTAATTTTAACTGGGATTAGCTGATCCTGTAAAGTAATTGAAGCCAGGAGGTCTGGGGCTGCTGCACTGTTATTATCACCATATGCCATTGGAAAAACAATGGGTGATGGCTGTCTTTTAAAGTGGTTTTCAAAACCCTCTAATTCAGTCTTTCCAGGTATGAAGGGAGAGTGAAATTTGACAGGCAGGGAGCCGGGGGAGAAGAATGTAGAGATGAATGAACAGAAAAACAAAACATATTGAGACGGACAAAAGGGATGGTTGGAGAGGCAATGAGGAAAGGGTCTGTTTCTTAGACTGAACTCCTGCACAGAAAGCAGAGGGAACTCTTTTCTCAGCCTGATCCCCGTGCACAGTTAATGGCTGTTTCTTCCAGAAGGACAGCACTCAATATTTCTACCTGGAGATGAGACAGCCATCTTGCAACTAAAACGATGGAAACCCCCTACCCTCACCGTCTTGTGATACTTCGATATGTTCACAACGGCCACAGCTGCATTAGGGATTACCAGCCCAGCTGGCATCCTCAGCCTTTGTTGTGGGCTCTCTGCCAGCTCACCAAATAAAAGAGCCTTCACTGGATCGCCGAGCATTGGTGCCTGCCATCCGGCAGCACAGCAGACAGCTGAGCCTGCCCCGCACGGAGCCACTTGACTGGCGCCCGCCCCGCAAGGTGCTCTCTGCAGTGAGCGCCGGCTTGGCCGGGAGTTGCCTTAATTGCTTGGAGGGTTGTTAGCTCTTTGGAGAAATCACCAGATTCCCTGAGTGATGGTTAGTGTTTCTTCAGAAAAGCCTGGGAACACGAGCACATGCAGATGTGCAGAAGGTAGAGCAGAGGAAAAGGCAGGTACACAAGGCAGAGAGTTGCAGAGAACTGTCTGCAGCATCTTGCAGTGTCCGTGCTCGGTGACGTGACCCAGGCTCGAGCCTGCTGCAGCCATGCAGGGCCATCCTTGGGCACAACTTACCCAATCAGCTCTCACGCTCAACTGGAGTACCCGCATTTTCTGCCAATGGTTCAAATATCGGTGTGCTGGTTTTACTGCCCAAATTGTCGCCCTGCGTGTACCACCTGGGAGAAATTACTGCCATACCTGGAGATGGATTATCTAAAGTACCCTCTACTATCAGACACTCCCAGTGCAACAGCAGGACCAAGGCCCTAATCTCACTAATAAGAATCCAAGATATATTAGACTGAAATATTTCTGTTTATTTAATAAAAATAAATTAATAAAGTTTTAGGACAGGTCAAGTGTAATTAAAGCTGTTACTTGCTTCAGATCTGGGGGACATTCCCACGTAATCAGATTACAGTGATTCCCTCTCAGGTCCAGATTTGATCCTAAACTACACGTCAAGGTCCCATTAACTCCACAATGGAGGGGGTAAAAACCCAAAACACAATCAAGGAGAAAATACAATAAAAAAAGAATTGCTTCTGCTGGAATTATAAACAGCAGCGACTGCTGTGATTCTGCAGTAATCAAGGCCAGGCCGGCCCCGTCTGTTGCTATTATCTCTCCTGCTAATCCCCAATGTGTTTCCTATTTGTGTTGTTCTGGGTTTCCACATGGAGCAGCCTGGGCGAGCCTGCGGCAGGACCCACAGTGCTGGAGCCCTCCTTCCCACCTCGGGCCACCCTGCTGGCTTTGGGGCTCAGGCGAAGGATGATGGGGGGACTATCACCTCTGTGGGCATGAGGATGCGCCCGCTCAGGGCATCCCGTGCCCCTGTATCCCAAGTGCAGGAGCTGGATGCCCAGCAGCCCACATCCTAAAAACCCCAAGCTGGGGAAATAAGAGGCAGAGAGGAAAGACTCCCGAATGCGCTGGGGGGTTCAGCCCCGCTGTGTCTCCCAGGGCTTCTTGTCTCTTTTTTTAGGGCCAGAGGGGGGTAACTGTGTCCCTCTCAGACCACTGCTAGAGCAGGGGGATGACTGAGGAGAAATAAGGCAACCTTAGCCACCAGCAAAGATGAAAGGAGTGGGACCATCTTGAGATGTTCTCTTCTCATCCTCATATTTAAATAGGGTCAGAGGGAATGAGAGACTCTACAGGAAAACCTTTATGGTGATTTGTTTCTTCATAAAAACTAACTTGTTTCCAGCACAAAGCTATTTGTCATGAAAAAAAGAAAAAGAAAACTGTTCCTGAATGATAAAGGAAAAGCTTTTGATCTAACAGCAATGCTGGTCTGTACTCTTGCACCCCTGCTGCAGCTCTGCAGTGCCTTGTACCATTGGGGAACAAGCTCTGTTTTCCCAGTGCCATCTCCCTAATTGGAGCAGTGTCGTGGTGGGAACATGGGTGTCCCCACAGTGGTAGAGGTGACAGACATGGTGGCTGTCCTCTTGGCACTGCCTGGTGCAGCTGATGTGCCTCCCTGCATCCCCCAGGGTAGAGGCAGCTCTCCCATGGAGCACAGCCATGGCCATGGGGCCACCTCCTGCACGGCCGGTGCAGCTATGCAGGCACGCCATGCTCAACCCTGAGAAGATCCACGATTCCCACCCATTCCACTCATTGTTACGCTAATGTTTATTTGGCCAAAACATGGGCTGGCAGTTTTAATTTTCATTATTCCCTGTTTGTTATTCTTTCCCCTGAAAAGTTTCAGCTCATCCACTTGGGGAGCTGGAACAACACGGTGGGCCTCGGGGAACCTGGCACACACCGTACAGCTGCATCTGCTTGGGACAACCTTCACCTGGGACGAGGCATGGGGGGAGGTCCATGCTCGCCAGCATCCCCACGCCGCACCGGCGTAACACGTGGCAAAGAGCTGAGGCTGAATTGAGCATCTGTGTCCGAGGTGTGTTTACACAAAAAAATGTGCAAATCATCACGGATGCCTGGAAGTCAGGAGGGCGTTAGGGGCAGGCTGGGACCAGCACCGGGATGCATGGGAGCAGGATCGGTGATACCCATGACAGCAGCTCATGGTGCTCCTGAGCCGTGCTGCAAGCATGTACCCATCTCCTGAGTCTTCAGTTTAGTTCCTGACTCAGGGAAGAAAAGCAAGTGACAAAGGAGAGCTGGAGTCAGGTTGGAAGAAGAAGCAACTCTCCTTTTTCTTCTTTCGGGGTAGGACAGAAAAGCAGTGGTAGGGTTACCCGTGCAGGCAGGGAAAGAGCCAACAGATGCTGAAGTTCAAACCTGGCCACCCTGGCACCATCAAGGATAAACCTGGTGGGAGAAAGGAGAGAGAAGGGATGGGTCAGGAGTGTGAAGCGGGGCAAAGAAGCTCCTTTGCAAAGCCCATGGAGAGGCTTATGGCATCCCAGCCTGGAGCAGATGGCAGGGCTTGGAGGAGAGGCAGGCCAGGGACCTGCCTGGGTTATTGTCTGGAGCAACTGGTCCAGAAGGTCTCTATACATCTTAGCGGGACTCCAGACAGATCCTGGCTTGTGTTTATTTGACAAAGGGTTTTTGGCTGTCTGCTGACCAGCAGTGCCAGGTAAGCAGCCCATTTCCAAATTCTTAAATAATCCAAACAGCTGTCACTTTGCCAATGGACTGAACATCCCCACTCAGACCTGAAACCCGGGAGCTCCTGACACCTGAGCTGGGGCCAGGACTTGCCTTCCTTCGAAAGATAAACCTCTCCTCTGCATCCCTGGGTCTCAGAGGAGGCCTTGTAGGGGCAGAGGACAGGGGACTTTTCCGTTTTCTAAGAACACTGGTGCTTCTACTGCTGGCAGCTTTGCTGAAAAGCCTCTGGTTTTGCCCAGAGCGTGTTGACCTTGTGGATTTAGTTCAGCGAGCGCCGGGGCAGTGTCCTGCTCACTGTCACGCTGCGGTAAATCCCAATGAACTACATTTGCTTCAGACATGGTGCTCCAGATTTACAGCTGCATTCAGGAGAGTAGATCACGACCTGTCCTCTCCAAAGCAGCGCCTTTCCACAGCTCAGCAACTTACAGTTTCCTTTGAAATGGTCTAGTGAAAAGCCCTAGACAAGCGTTTCTCCTGGATGTTTTAGTGCCTAATTCAAAGCTATTCCTGCTGGCTTGTGTTTAAAGCCCTTCCTCCCCCTGGGCCCCCCTGCCTTTCTCTTTCTGTGTAGAGAAGGAGCAGAAGAGCAAAGCAGGGTGAAGGGGAAGGTGTGGGGAGGAGGGAGCTGGGGTCAGCCACGGGCACCAGTTCAGAGAGACGTGGGGTCTCCTGCCCACCAGCCAGGCTGCCTGGCCCCACCAGCCTGCCCAGCTCAGCTCCAGGGCCACTGGGATCAGTGCTCAGAGGGACATGAGCACCACAGGGGTGTAGCTGATGACATTGGGTGGCTGTCCAATCTCCCGACTCATTACGGAGCCAGCACCCAGCAGGGCAGCAGAGGCCACTGAGCAGCTGAAGCACCATTTTTCAGAGGTAAAACTGAGTTTATGACCACTGTGATCATATACAAGTCCACAGCAATATGTTGCATCCTACCTCCTAGCTCCAGCCTGCCCTGGGACAACACGTTCTTCACTTCCGATCCCAAATTGTTTTGTGGTGTTGGTGTGAGATGTTTCCGACAGCGCCAGACTTACCCCAAAGAGGACTGCGTGTTGCAAAGGGAGCGCTGCTTCTTGGCTGCGCTTAGAAAGCATGCATTAATTGTTCACCAGCTCATGTGCCTTGCAGTTTAATTAGCTATACTAACCAAAGCCTGAGAGGAAAAATCTGTGGGACTGTAGCCGAATTTAAACTTTAATCTGCTCCGTCCAGATTTGTTTCCTGTTGTGGCTGGTGTGTTCTGCACCAGGAAAAACACATTCAGAAAGAAGAAAACCTGCTGGAGACAGCAGCTGGACAACGCCTTGGGCCCTAACGCATCTATGAGCCAGCCATGTTTCTCCGCCTCTTGCTATTACAATTATTTTTATCCACCTTACACGTTTTACTAGGCAATCAAAGCAGTCAGTACTTTTATGGGATGCTGATTAATTGAGCTCAGATACAGTATTTCTCCAGGACTCGCTTCCAGAGTCCTTGCAGAGAACTGAGCAAGCAAGCCAGAGAAGGACCCAATAGCCCATTACAGGGCTAGGGATGACATTCAATTATTCACTTCCAATGACTTGGAAAACAAGGGGCCATCACGTGTAGGTGCGGTGTGACTTCCTAACAAAGGAGAACAGAGTACCAGACTCCTCACTGGAGCTCATTTGCACGTCAGAGCAGGATATCGCCATTCCCACAAAGCAAGAACCATGTGTCTTGCTGCAAATGCTGAGAGCAATGAAGCAAGTCAGCCTGTTTAACCAGTACCTTCGGTTGTTTTGGTTTTTCCCCCTTGCTCAGTAAGGTAGGCATTGCCTAGAAGGAAAAGGTCTTTCATTTTGTAAAATACTCAATTTCTGCTTATTTACTCTTCATCCCTAAATGATTCTCTTCCCAACAGAGTCAAACCTCCAGTGGCTTCCTTCCAGTCCTCCTGATCACAAGAGTTGTGTTCATCTAAATTCAGAGCAGGAGGATGATTTGCAGGACACACCGCTGCTATCCAGCATGGCTCCTGGGGCTGCACACCGAGCCCTTGCGGCTCTCTGTGGGCATTCAGTCCTTAGAGTAAAACTGCTCACCAAAAAAAATGAATTGGATAACCTGAGGTATTAGTTGAATTGAAGGAAAGTATGATCCATTCACCGGCAAACTGTGAGCAATATCAGCAGCAAAATTCTTTGAGTAAGCTATCCATCATAGATTATTCATTCATCTCGGTGAGTTATGAGGAAAGATAGCATAAAGCTGAAAATGTTCCAGTGCCAATTATTTATTTAAGGGATGTTCTCCTCTGCAGGCTCAACGTGCTCGAGCAGCAGTGTTTGTCCCGCTTTCCTGGGGAAAGTCCGTGGCACTGCATATCGGCAGAAACAGAGAAAATCTATGCTGGTGTTGAGGCTGTATTTCCCTTCATTGAGTTTCATCACCTTTATTCTTAGTTCCACTGCTTTTGGTCCATTCCAAACAATATTTTTTTCCCTTCAGTGTTTACACCCTTTGGATATTCCTAGACAGCTATTATGTTCCCCATTAGTCTTCTCTTAGCCTAGCTGTAAGTATTTAGTTCTTTTAATCTTTCCCCATCAGCCAGTCCCTCCTGTCCCTTAATCATCTATGCTGTTCTTCTTTGAATTCCCTCCGATTTGTCTATATCACTCTTGTTTATGATTCCGAGATCTCATTTAGCATTTGATTTCTGCCAAAAATAAAATTGAGCTTGATTGTTTTCACTGATGACTGAAGGAGACATGAATTGTTGCTTGGAAAACAGTCCTTGAGACAGCAATATACAAAAGAGAAAAAATAAAGGCAGCTCCATCAGGCAGACAAATACACAGATAATATCACGTAGGCCAGCTTTGGCTAGATTGAATCTCAGAAGTGCGGCTGGTACGTGATGACAGTAATAGCCACCACTATTAGAGTGTTTAGCTTTTAAACAGAAATGTGAGTTATAACTCAGGCCCCAGCATAAATCACAGGGCCATGAAAATCTCACAAACGCATGCCAGCACAATAAACCAATATGAAATTCCTTGTCCTTGGTGAAAGTAGCAAAATTGCAACTTCCTTTGTATAGGAAAATGTGTGTGTTCGCGTCAGATACAGCAATTTGGTTTCAGGCATGTCATTGAGACCTTCAGCTGGGAAAGTTGTAATCTTTTTGGAAAGGAACATTTGAATTGCCACATGGTCAGAAAAGAAAGTGGCAAGGGCAAAGTCAGACTCCAGAACGATCTTAATCTAATGAAAGAGCATCCAGCTGGCCATTCGTGAGACAAGCACCTGGACCTGTAGTCATTGTCCACTCTTTTCAGAGCTGCATATGGGAAGGTATCTACCTGCTTCTGCATTTGGATTCGGGAGAGGTGGGGCGGTACTGCAGGATCCTTGTTGCTTCTGACCATCAGGCTACATTATTTGTGTCTCCAAATTTAAGAATTTGATGAGAAGCTCAACATGACCTGCCAATGTGCACTCACAGCCCAGAAGGCTAACCGCTTCCTGGGCTGCATCAAAAGAAGTATGACCAGTAGGTCAGGGGAGGTGATTCTCCCTCTCTACTCCACTATCATGAGACCCCACCTGGAATACTGCATCCAGCTCTGGGGCCCCCAACATAAGAAGGACATGGACCTGTTGGAGTGAGTCCAGAGAAGGGCCACAAAGATGATCAGAAGGCTGGAGCACCTCTCCCATAAGGACAGGGTGAGAGAGTTGGGGTTGTTCAGCCTGGAGAAGAGAAGGCTCCAGGGTGACCGTATAGCCCCTTCCAGTACCTAAAGGGGCCTATGGGAAAGATGGGGAGGGACTCTTTATCAGGGAGTGTAGCAATAGGATGAGGGGTAACGGTCTTAAACTGAAAGAGGGTAGGTTTAGATTAGGTATTAGGAAGGAATTAGGAAGGGTGGTGAGACACTGGCCCAGGCTGCCCAGGGAAGTTGTGACTGCCCCATCCCTGGAGGTGTTCAAGGCCAGGCTGGATGGGGCTTTGAGCAGCCTGGTCTAGCGGGAGGTGTCCCTGCCCATGGCAGGGGGGTTGGAAACAGATGATCTTTAAGGTCCTTTCCAACCCAAACCATTGTTTGTTTCTATGATTCTATGAAATGCTAATTTAGGGACCTGATTTTGATAACCTGGACTATCAAACGCTGGTGCACGGCTTCAGCCTGTAAATCTTCAGGAAATCTCCTTGTGGCTGACCTGCCAAATTGCACAGGCACACTAACTCCCCAGCTAACCCTCAGCCACCTGGTGACTTGCACTGTCCCCTGGGCTGTCTTCGGTCACTGCTGGGACAGTGCAGCCATGTACACTTGCAATGTTCGTGCTGTGCCACTCCAGACTCAGCTGGGACCTCTCTTTTCACCTCGGGTGATTTCACACATTTTGTGTCAGTATGATTATAGGCAAATTAAAGATAGCAGGTGACAAACACATCCAGCCAGCCAGAGCCTAGAGCAAGAGCTCCTTCACTCTGCGTGTGTGGGCCAAAGTGTGCAGCCAGCACATCTCCTTTCCTGGTGTTCGCTCCCTCTGGGTCACTGGGGGCTTGATTCACACCCACTGCAGGCAAAGCTGAGCCTGGGATGGCAATGCTCTTAAAATTTGCAGTTTCAAACATGTTTGCTTTCAGGACACTGATGCACTACAGCCCTAATGAACCCGCTGACAATGTCTGAGGGACATCAGTAGGTGACAACACCACCTGTTTAGAGAGCTGGACAAAACTGTGGCACCAGCACTTTGCAACAAGGACGGGAGCATTTTGCTCCCCTGGAAAGTCACTGCATGTGTCCATGCCCATGCAGGGGAGCCAGCCTGGGAGGTGACAGTGTGTGGATATGGGCAGATGGAAGTGAGCAGTGGCAACCCATCCTGCATCCCCATGGGAGGAGGACCTGGGGCTGCAGAGCAGCAGCTGCAGGAGATGGGAATGTTGGCCCCACACTGGAGCACATGATAATCCCCCAGATCCGAGATCCAAATAAGCCCACAAATTAAACAAGGAGGTAGGGGCTGGTTTCCCCTGGGAAGAATCTACCTTCCAGTGAGACCCTGCAAAGAATATACTGTATCTCAGGGGGATTTCCATTTAAATGCTCTTTGGCAAAACGCCTTTAAAAAGCTGCTGACGCCTCGTGGAAAGCTTTGAAAAACATGCTAATTAATTAGAAACAATGCAGCATCTCTATCGGCTATAGGAGCCCCTGTGTCTCCCTCCCTCACATTCCCTGTCACCACCAGAGACATTTGCATAAGAAGGGCAGCTTTGTTTCTCCTAACTCTCATCTGCTGTTCCTGCTGCTTATTCCTCCACCTGAAATCAGTCTCCAATGTGTGGGACCCGCCAAGGCATCTCCACAGCAACCCCCTCTCTCCCCCTCGCCTCCCCCGGGCCGTGGGGCAGAGGCAACCAGGGTTCACAGGGAAGAGCCAGTTTGACAGCTCTGAGCAGGGCTTGGGACAGTGAGTACATGTAACCCCCGGGACCGGGACCAGTTAGGGAAGAGGGGAATTCATTAGCATTATTACTATGCACCGCCTGTGCTGCAGTAGCATCCCAAAGCTCCCATCAAGATCAGGTATCCTGGATGCTGGGAATGTATAAAATTGCTGTAAAACACAGTCCTTGCTTCTGTAAATTTGAATTTACAGCAGGCTTCCTTAAATGATTCCAGCACATGGTGAGAACCCCATTATTTCTCTTTGCTGCTGGGGGCTCACAGCCACCTTCCACTGCTGCTCTGACCCCCACCAAGGGCTGTATTAAAATGTGAGCATCAGCTCTGAAAGTGACCACCTGCACTGCAAAAAACCCCATAGCACTTCTTGTGGCTTCATTCCTATTTTGTTTGTTTTGCTGCTCTAAAATGGGGTGGGGGGAGATGGTGGGATTTCATCACTTGTCACAGGCAACAGTGACCTTTTGGTTGGTGATGAAATATCACTGAATTTCCCCAGCAGGCAGTAAAAGTAACGCTGAAAGTGTCAAAGAGCAACTTTCTACTCTTTGGACCATCTTGCAAGGACTGATTATCCCTCTTAGTGAGAAGGAGCAAGGAGGGGAAGGGGGAGATGACACTGGTATTAAATTTAACAGAAATACCTGCAAAGCAAACCTTAATTCGGGGTGGCTGTGCCCCAGCAACCCCTCCACTCCCTGTGTGCTGGCGTCAGAGCCCTCCTTCGCTCAGGCTTTTGGAGAGTGTGTGCTCGCTGCCCCATGAGTCACCATTTGAAACCCAAATAATTCATCGGGGTAGGGATGTACGGAGAGATTCTGAGTTTGCTCAGGAGCAGTTGGATATTTTCCTATTGCTCAGGGGCAGAGCAACAAAGCGATGAAAGAGGAGGAACGCTATAAAGGGAGAGAGCAGCATGGCTGAGCCTCACTGCTGGGACTTGGAGCATTCCCACCCGGCCAGGGAAAGCAAGCAAACAAACACAGGAACTACAAGTTGACAACAAAGCAGAGGGATGGCAGCGGCTACAGTCCCAGAGTTGGCATCAATCAACCAACCTTGGCAGAAACATCCCTGCTGAAGGTACAGTGGCGTGTGTGTCCGCGTATGGGGAGCGGGGATGTGCGGTACCCAGGTCAGGAGAGGTTACTTCCCCAAGCCTAACTTCCTCCTTTTTCCAAGAGAGGCAAGACCAACATAGCTCTTTGCATTGCTTTGCATCTGAACAAGGGATTAAATGTCCACGCTGACTCAATGCACACTGGAACACTTCCAGAAAGTCAGCAGATTTGCGCTCCCTCTCCCTTTAAATGCTTTGGCTTCCTGCAGGAAAATGAAATCCATTAACAAGTTCCACCCCTGCTCCGAATTCAAGGCTAGGACTGTCAATGCTTTAGGAACGAGCTAAATGGGGGGATTTCCATAACAATCAACAGCTACAGCATTAATCTATAGTCATATTAACCTGAGATGACAAGGACACGTCTGTCTGTTCTCTCTAATGTAATCTACCATTATACTTGGACTCCATTGAAGTCTGCTTTGTACCATGCATTTGGCTGTGATCAGCTAATCTCTCTCACTTTAAGAACAGCTTAGAAAAGAGAGAGGGGGAGACAGACAGAGAAAAGTGATTAATATGCATGTGTGTGTGTGCTTAGCATGTGTCTGCTGCTAATGCATGTGTGGGCATGTGCATGTGCACCGGTCCCTTGGGGACTATGTGCTTGTGCATGCTGAGTGTGCTGCGTGGATGTTCTGGTGCTCGGGGTGTGCCTTTGCGAGGTGTCAAAATGCACCCAGCAAACACAGGCAGAAATTTCAGTGTGAAGAGCAGGGCTCTGTGAACAAGCGCGCGGACGTGAATGTGAGGCACGCACGTTGGCATCTTTAGCATACGTGGCTGTGGTTTGCACATGCCTTCAGTCTGCCCGTCTCCTGGCAGCGTGCACACCCATGCTGGTGGGGAAGGCAGTTTGGTTTCTGTCCCCGCAGATCTGCCGGTGCGGGGACGCTCCTGTGCCAGGTCCCTACAGGCAGTGCCGGTGATGAGCCCTGTGGTTCCAGGGCAGCTCAGCAGGATGGCAAAGGTGGCTGGCCCCTCTGGCACTTTACAATGGCTGGCAGCACTTCCTCTGCTGGGATGTGCAGCCCCCGCTGTCCCTTCTCTTTCTCTTATTTTGTTTTATTAATATTCCTTGAAGAGGCACCTTCTCTGAGTGTTCAAGATGCCCTGAGCCTGCTTTTGGATTAGGAGACGATTACAGAGCTGCAGTTGCACGCACCAGGGTGCCCCGCACCAAATGAGCTTATGGGGTCAATCACACTCCCAGCGCCGACTCCAGCCACCTCAGAAGATGCCCTGATATCAGCTCCCACCTTCTGTGAGGAGCCCATTCCCAGGCAGGGATTAGAGCCTCCATGGCTGCTGTGTGGCCATCCACAGGCACACTGCTTTGCCACCTTTCCTTTTTTATCGTTGGAGAGCAGGAAGCAAATTGCTCCATGTCAAACTTCCCAGAGTGCAGCATCTCTGCTGTACCTGCTTGGGGCGAACAGCTGTTAACCCCCTTCTCCCAAGCAATTGGGTCCAGAAGACACTGACAGGAGCCCTTGGAAGACCATAAACACTGCAAGATCTGGCCTTAACACCCAACCTGTCCCAATGCGCTGATAAATTCCCTGTTACCACCATCCTGCACTCACAACTCAGGTTTCAGAGCTGAAAAGTGTCACTTTGGCCATTCTGGGTATTACTGCAAATAGGAAGCTGGAAGCACGAACTAACAGGGTGTAAAGATTCATAGGACATAAGCACTAGAAAATGTTCTTCCACTCTTGACACAGGCAAAAACCCCCACAGACCTGTGCTGCCACTGCCACCATCCCCAGTTTGCTTGTACTCTGACTCCCCGCATCCAGACCTTACGGTTTGCTCATTTCTGGCACGCTCTTTTAAAAAAAATTCTGATCCAGTCCATGATTTCTGTGTTACTGTTTAGTCATATTGTAAAAGGAGTGGAAATCGGAAACTCTGATTCACCAGGATCTTTGCACAGAAACTTTACACGCTGGAACAATTAATTATCCATTAAAACCTTTGTCTATGTGCATCTTATTGTTCTAGACTCTTATTGAAGCTACTCAGCGAAACAATTGGTCTGCCAGCATTTGAGTGTGGTTAATCAACTAACAAGCTTATAAATACAATAGATACACCAACACGTTGCTCTCCGAGAGCGCTGTTGCTGAAGGGTCTCAAGCCACTTCAGAAAATGTAAAATTAGCCGTGGTGCTTGCCACTCTGCAGGTCGGTGAAGCGGCAGCTCTGCTTCGTACAGCGGGGAAGCTGGGCAAGGCTATGGTGTTTGGAGATGTGCCATTAGAACGCTTCCTCCTCTGAGCTCTGAGCATCCCGGCTGCGAAGTGTGATGCAGGACATGAGAGTGCCCAGGTCACTCCGGGCAGATGAGGACAGCAGCCTGCCCCGACACGGAGGATGCTTCAGGGCAATACAATGGTACAAGGTGGATTTAATGGGGCAAAGTTCTGCTGAGGAGCTGGGAAAATTTCAACTCTTTTGAGGTTAGAGGTGACTCTTGTGTCTTGGAAAGCTGTTTCTGCATCTGCTGGGTGGGCAAAGTCTGGGAAAGTGGTGTTTTCAGGGGAGCAGGTGGAGGCATGAGATCTTTGAGAATGTTTAATGATAGAAATTTTCTCTCAGTTGTATTTAGGCCATAATTACAGAAGCCATAAAGGTATTTATTTCCTGACGATTAATGGCAGGCCAAGGAGAAAACTCTCTCATCAATGCTGTTGTAAGTTTCAATTACTTTTTTCAATTATATTTATGTTTTCCTTGCAGCTTTCAGGAACTGCACGTGGACACACACACCCAGCCTTTTGAGCACCCTTTGCTGTTTGCATGAGGATGGAGGTCAGGAGACAAAGGCATAGAAGCTGGAAAGCTTAGGCTAAGATCAGAGCAGATGAAGAACAAAATATTTAATTGTAAAGGTGTATGAAGGGGCTTTTAAGTGACCATCAGCTGAACTAAGCTTTCATTGCAGTTTTTTAGCCATGTCTCTAATTGGCCTTACTGGGCTGATTGCATTGTGGCCTTCATGTACCCATGGACCACTTTTCTACCCTGGCTGGGACGTGGGGTCAGTGTGTTCTATGATGGGCAAAGGCTGCTGGAAAAAAGGGCTCCACTCCCATGCCTGTGTAACACAGAGGTAGCTACGAGTTCCTTGAAGGCTCTGGGCTGATAGGATTGTCAATGAATGTCTGATCAACCACAAATGAGAGATAAAGACCCAGAAAGCCACCTCAGGCTTTGCGTCCCCAAACCAAAACTTTTTGCTTGCATTTCTTGCCACAAACTTCCCTGCCTCTGCAGCACTTGCAGTGCAGCAGAGATAAGAGCATCTGTCAACTTGAAGAGGCTCAAGGAGATAAGCATCTCACTTTGAACTAGCAGATAAACGTACAAGCTTGGAAGAATGTATCACCAGAGCATCTGAGCAAGCCTGGCCCCAAGCCTGGGCATACAGACGGCTCTTTGGAGAAGTGTGCATGGGCTGTCCCGCAGCATCCCACGCAGATGACTGGTGCGAGCCATCTTCCCTTGTGCTGCCATCCGTCCCACCCCTTCTCCTCAGTGGGGTGGGGGGCACAGCTCTGAGCACGACTAGGGTGTCACGGCTCTCCCCACTTGTCCGGTCCCATCCCTCCTCTGCCTGTCGCCTCCCTCCCCTCTCCCATCATGTGCTCTGTATGTAAAAGGCAAAAGTCGTATTTAGGAGGAAAAGAAAACTACAGTGCTGATATCATTCGTGTCCTTCCTTGTTTGGAGCTGCTCGGTCTGGGACTTCGTCAGCCAGAAGAAGCCCTAATGCTGCAGCAGAAGGATCTGCCACTCTCCCTCCAGCTCCTTTTGAAAGCTACTGGGGAAAAAAAAAAAAGGAATTCCTTCTTTTTACCCTGTGCACCAGCAGAGAGGGAGCCTTGGTGCAGCAAGGGCTGGGCTGCTGAGACCCCAGCCAAGCCACAGGAATGCCACATGGACAAGAGAGGGAAAAATTGGCGTTACTCTGTGCTCCTCTGCCCTCCAGACCCAGCAGAGCCGCAGTCTGTCACCTCCACACTGGCCTCTTCAGCTGGCGGGGATTTCTGTGCTGGGGGCAGGTTGCAGGTCTTGCTGGCTGTATAAATGAGCAAATAAAATGAACATTAACAACTTCTGCACAGTTATCGCAGTTTCCTGTCCTAGATAATTACCTCATTTTGAGCGTAGCAATGGTTATTTGCTGTGTTTATACAGCAGAAAAGGTGAGTGGCACTGCGCAGTCAAAAATTATTGCCAGGACATAAAAATGTCTTCAGCTATTAAAGCGGTGACATTTCTATTTATGTTTGCCATTCTGCCCAGGTCAGAGGGAAGGCTTTGGGGTTTAAGCACCGCCAGTCCCCCCTCTCGCATGGCGGTTTAGCCTCGAGCCCCAGTGATGGTGACTCCCGTCCCCAGATCCCCAAGGCCAGAGTACACAGACCTGCGAGGGCTTGCTGGCGGAGGCTGGAACAGATTTGCTGACTCTGGGAGCATTTTGTGTCGATGTTTCAGCTCTGTTCATTAATGAGGGAAGAAACACTTCTCCCTGAACCGCCCTCCCCCCATTTCCAGGCCAGGTGTAGACATGATTTATTGCATTGTTTAGTCATTATTCTCAGTTACCCAATTATGTTTTTTAAAGTTAAGAAATGCAAGAACTTTGTTGTGGCTGCATCTGGGGATTCTGCAGCATCTGGAAGATGGTAAGAAAAAAAAACAGAGGAAACCAAGAACAACAACACCAGCAGCTTCTTGTGTGCTACCTTTCAGCATATCTCACCACTGGATCGCAGTCAGGGCGGGGGGGTGGGGGGTGTTGTGACAGCGCTCCCCTTGCCTTGACCCCATGCTTTTCCCTGGCAGTGCCAGAAGCCCAGGCTGACAGCAGTTTGCAGTGGGTCTGCAAGAATCTGGCGCATTTGGTACTACTTAGCAAAAAGCTTCTGTTATTGCATAAAGCCAGAATAATCACCAGGGAGATTTCAGCACGAGACAGATAACGCTTGGCTCTGCCGACTCTAACACTTCCCAACGGTAACTTTTCTAGCTCTGCCATACTGGGTCACAGGCACTGAGTTTTACCTGCAAGGATGGCTTACGCTGGGATGGCTGAGGACAGCAGAGCCTCCAGCTTCTCACTGTGCCCCTCCATTTACAGAGCACAACCTTAAAATAGCCAGTTCCCAAAGGAGGATGGCCTTGGAAAGCTGTGCTGTAAGCTCAGCCCTTGAGCAGTCGGCTCCTGGGAGGCTCAGATGTCCATATCCTCAGGACAGCATCCTTCCCCAAAGTTATCCTACCCCTGGTTGAAATCAGGTCTCTAAGTTTGCACAGGGCTGGGGCTGGAAGGGATTAGCAGTCTCCCCACGTGTGGCATGGGCAGCAGCATGATACCTGGCTGCTCTACAAGCCTGTTCCCTTGCGCATTCGGATGACAGGGCTCCATCACGGAGCCTGCCATGCTGTAACGAACTCCTCCTGCGCTGAAATCTTCCTCTGAAGTCCTGGCTGAGGGCCTTAAAACTTTTTCCAAAGATTTCTAAATCCCAAAACTAAAGCAACTGCTAGGTCCACTGTTAGTTAGACAGGGAATTGCAGCCAGATTCCAACTCTTGCACGTCCTGATTCCAACTCCAAAGAAGTGGGTATGCCTCTGCGTGCCTCCTGGCTGGGCTGCAGTCCATGGGCTCTCGCGGGCATGCGAGTACGTCATCCCACTGTGCAGGGGATGCCTGGAGAACCAGCTTGATGTCCTCACTGCAAAAGGTTTTGTTTTCCGCCATGGTAAAAGCTCTGAGTCTGCTTGCATGGAAGATGGAATTAGAGAACAGCTGAAAACAGATCCCTAAAGTCTGTCTGACTGGGAGAAAGACTCTGATTGCTCTAACTAGCAACGGTAAGGATGTTGGCACTCAGATCTGCACTTCATATTTAAAATCAATAAAAAAATAAAACTATTGCAAATGTGCACTGCAGGTTGGAGGCTGACACCAGCATTTCATAGGTACCTGGAGGCCCTGGACCCACACCTCAGCCCCAGCGGTGCTGGCTGAGCATCACCCCAGCTGTCCCACAGACCTTTGGGGCACAGAGCCATGGGTCAGACGGGCCGCCCCGGCCAAGCAGAGGAATGGCAGAGGAGCTGCCCACCTCTGCCTGCTTCAGCTGGCGATGCTGCTCACACAGACTGATGGATAAGGGGATCTCTATATCCTGCTTTTAAAAGCAGCTGAATTAATTAAAGACGCACATGTGATGGTAAGATAGTCTGGAGGGAAGAATAATGGAACCAATTTGCTCGTGGTGGTATTTTTGCCTCTAATCTTCTCACGTGCAGCACGTTGCATTCTTGCTGCTCAGGTGTTCCTTGAGTGCATGACTATTTTTGCCCGTTTGCTGATGCACAGATTCCTTCTTGCCTGTTTCCAGGTCAGGTCCCAGCACACGTTGGAGCTCTCCACCCCTTCCCTGAACTTTCATCTTCCCAGCCCAGTTCCTACCTTCCTCTTTTTCTGATTTTTCCCCCTTGGCTCCCCCTCAGCGTGATGCCAAACACTTGGAGGGTGGAAAGGGGAGCAGGAGCACTGGCCTGCCAGACCCCACCGCTTCTGCTGCCTTCTCCAACACCGGATGTTAGTTAGTGTCCAGACCCCTGGTGCTTTCCATGCCAGCAATCAGGTGGAACACGGGCTGCTGCTAACGTGGGGAGGTTTCGAAAGGGTTCCTTGACAGTGCAAGGCTCCGGTTAAATAGCATCTTAGATTAACACGTTTGGGGTGGTGTGGAAATGTGGGTTTTTTTCTGATTTTGTTCCTGCCCCAGCTCTCGGCATGCTCTGCTTCCCCTGTCATTGCCCTGGTGAGCTGAAAATGTCACCCCTGCCACTGAAAACATGTGTGCCTGCAAAGCCAAATGTAGCACCTAATTAGGAGGGAAAAAAGATGTTTTTTTTCCTGCCTAACCACATCATACCCCCAGAAGCTGGCAATTGATCAGCTCTGTCGATATGTGCAGAGACCAGTGTCTTGGTTCACAGCCTCTTTACAATTGTAAATGGGCTAAAACCAAATGAAAGGACCCTAAATCATCTAAATTAAAGCTCTGAGGACAGTGCGGTACCACAGTCTCATAGCAAATAATCATAATACCCTGGCTTTTTTTCTGCGCTGATGCTAAATTTCGGCAGGGACCGATTTCTCTTGGGTTAGCTGGGAATGGAGTCGGGTCTGGGGAGCTGCAGAAACGTCCCTGGACGCTGCACTGGCAGCTTAACAACAGAGGGTGGTGGAAGCCTGAGCTGGGTTCAACATTGTCCTTGTCATACTCCGATCGGCAGGAATCTCCTGGCCTTGTCTCATTTGGTGAACAAGATCCTTCACCTGCCTGCAATTCTCTGCCTGCATTTGCCTACCACTAATGATTGCAAGAGACCTGAGCTTTTTTCTCTTCTCTTGGTGCATTGGACATCCTTTACCCTGCAGAAGGGTGAAATACTCTTGCTGTAATCCACACTACACCGAAAACATCCTGTGGCAGGGGTGTGTATGTGCCTGTCTGCCTGTCTGTGTCCTCTTGCTTTACATGTGGCTGCTCCTGTGAGATGAGCCCAAGCCAACCTGCAGCTTCAAGCCCACCATGTAACCAGGGGACGAGCTGGTGAGCACCAGGTCATAGGTGGGAAGAAGAGACATGGCAAAACAGTGAACTCTGCAAATGTTCCCCTGGAGATACAGCCATCAGAAGAACAGTCTGCACCAGGAAATCACAGCCAGCAGCCTCTCTTTGTGGCTGCCTTTTCCCTCCAGCCTCCCAGACTCATCCATCCTCTGGCAGCGAGGTGAGAAATAATTTCAATAATGTCAGATCTAGCCCTCCTTTAAACATATTTCAAATCCAGGAGAATTTATTTCCCTCCTCTCTGACAGACAAGCCATACCCACTTCTGAACATTCACGCAGACTTTGTGAATGGCAGCAGAAACTCTGACCCTAAACTGAAAAAATTCCCATCTATGCAATCCACGGTTCCCCCAAGGAACTGATGCAACCATTTCTTACTCATTCCCCAATTACCTTATTACTCCTGCAAGAGCTGGAAAGCCTGTCCTTTCAGGAATGTTGGCCAATCCTCATCCTGAGGGAAAGTCCTAAGGGGATTCTCAGTGTCAGGCATTTTCCCTCAATTTGGTAATTCTCTGCTAAATGGGGTTTCTTTCAGGTGCTATTTATGCAGGAACAAAAATGTTCATTATGCTGATCACTGAGATGAGAGATAAAATATTACCTAGGAAACACGGATTTTGCAACAACATATCAGACATTCAAGCTCACTTTTCTGCAGAGAAACGCAGGCCGTGCACATGTAACACACATGGAAGTGGCAACACCTCTGAAACTAATTTCTTCTGTCTTTCCCTGGTAAGATACGCTTCTGCACCAAGTGCCAGTTCACAAACCAAAAAAAAATATAAGAATACCTCCAGCTTTGACTGTTTTTTGCTTAATTTGTAATACAGGGTTTGATTTATTAGGTACCGAGCCATTGGCCGTGCTGAACTGCTGGGAGATGTAGTTGCCCTGGAGGTCTCCTGTCCGGGAAGAGCCTCTGCGGGCGGGTGGAGGGAGGTGCAGGGGGACAAGGTTTTGCTGTTGTCCAAGAACATCTCATGACACGAAGTGAGAAAAGAGAGGGGTTGCTCAAGGGGCTTGGAAAGGAGTGGTGAAATTAAATCCAGCAAAAGCAAATTAGGAATGAATGTTAGGGGAAAAAAAAAAAAACCCTCCGATGATTCTTGTTGAACTGGAATCATTTCCCAACTGAATCGGACACCGACTGTGCCACAGGCTGCCTTGGACAATGGGGCACAATTTAAGAGTGGCTTCAGGCTTGCCTGGTTGAAGCCGAGAGACCCTGTACCATTTGCAATCTGCAGGTCTCTTCAGGAAGAGGGTGGGATGGCTCGGGTATCCCTGGGGCTGCCCCTGCCCCACTGCTCGGCTGGGATTGGCGCAGCACCGCGATGCTCAGAAGCAGCAGCAGGAGGACAGATCTCTCATGCCGTAAAATGCCAAAGCTGCTGGGGAGGCATCCCTGGAACACAGCCCCCTCCGGAGCCCAGCATCCAGCCAACCCTACCCAACTCCCAGCACTTTCAAGGCGTCGCTATTTGGGATTTCAGGCTTCCAATAGTGCAGCTATGATCCATCGAGGGAGAATAAGGTTCACTAGCTGACTTTGGTAACGTAGAAGTTTTGCTAGAGGGGGCACAAGATGACTTTTACCAGGGTGAACGGACAGACAGATGTGTAAGGGATATTTTTTTTTTTTCCTTTTTTTCTGCTGCTCTGACTGATTTTTGAAGGCCTCTTCACTATTGCAACAGAGCAGCCCCAGGAGACAGCCAAGGCTGGTCACAGCCCTCGGGCCAAGGAAAAGGTCTGCCAGACTGCTCCAGCTTTCCTTAGACTTGTCCCCCCACCCCTTCTGTTTTCGAGGAAAAAGAGGTGGGTGGAAGGAGAAATGCTTTAAAAAACAAGAAAAACCACTAGGAAATGAGGTGGGAGGAAAATAGAAGCTAGTCACTTGTGTTAGGAGAAATCCAAAATAAATGGGACGCCATCCAGATTCTTCAAACCAGAAACGTGATGCAATTTTCTTTTCCAGTGATGTGCCGGCTGTCTCCCCCCAGCAGGAGCTCTCTGCTCAGCAGCAACTGCCCGGCCATTGGTCCTGGGACACCGCGGCTGCCGCAATCCCGATTCCGCATCCTGCAGCACCCAGCAGCCGCGTGCACAGGCAAACCTGCACCAAAGCAGCTCCCAACGCCCAGGGAGGGCACGGCCAAATGCCTCCGTAGCCAACAGGGCAGCAAAATAAATAAATAAATAAAATTATAAATTGAACTATGCCAACTCCCTTCACGGCAAATACAGGGGAAGCAGCGGCCATGCAGTTACAGGTGTATGGTTTCGGCTGTCGGCTATGCTGTTGGGGGTGCAGGGGGGGGTGAAGAGGAGGCGATTTCCCCACCAACACAGGACTACTTGTTCTTGGTGTCTGAATATGGGAGCTAACGGGGCTGTCGTGACCCTGCTGCCGGCAGGTGAGAGTGGGTCTGGCAAAGGGCTCCCACCCCCTGCACAGAAAGATAGCACACGGTATAGCTGTGCTTTATTTTTCTTAAGAATGAGAAGTGCAAATAGTAATCGTATTGCATTGTGCAAATACCAGAACAAACAAAATCCTCAACTTGATAGGAGTACGGGTTGTTGTAACGAGGAAAAAAAATGATCAAAAACATGTCACACAGGAAAAAGGGTTTCCATTCACAAAGAAATCATTATGGTTAATTTAATTCATTGTAGCATTTAATATAGAAAAGCTTTTCTACAGAGACTGGGAAAAAAGCCAACATTTATATATAAATGGGTTTTATTTTAAAAGCTAATGCAGTGGGCAGGATGCTTCAGGGTTATTTTCTCTCCCTCTTTCTTTCAGTGCATATGCAAAGCTGGTATTGTATCCAAAAAACAAGGAATTTGCTGCTATCTAAAGTTTACAAATTGCTTTTTTTCAAAAGCACAATTTCATATTCCTTAGAAATGTAAATGACGAGGTTTTTATCTCCTCGCTTTCCTTTCTTTCTATTTTTTTTAAGTTACTTATATTAGTATCCAAGGCACTGATTTGCAGAATGGGCTTTAAATATCCTCCCACTGTAATCAGCACAGACATCGGCTGCCATTCATGTGAATGCTTGACAGCACCAGCTCTTAAAAAGAGATGCATTTTCCGAAATGGCTGGAACGCAGTTAACCTGAGCATGTTCCTGGAGCGTGCCGGAGAAGGGCATTTGCCATCAGAGAGTTATAACAAGAATCAGCTGTATTTGTGCAAGGGACAGATGGTTAGTGGGTAACTGGTCTGATCAAATACCTTCAGCCATAAAATTGCAGGGGAAGGAAACATATGGTATTACCCACTTGTGCCTTGCCGTGTGCTGGATGGGCAGATACTTCCAGTGCTGGAAATGCTGAGGCATGTGCTTGGGCTTACTTGGGTGAGTAGCGCCTTGGATTCGCATGCAAACAGCAAGTGCTGGGAACTGGGGTCAGGTCACACAGGTTTCATCCATCAAACGCACGGGCAGAGCCTCCCCCCTCACTGCCTGCCATCCCCTCGCAGGCTGTGTGCTGCTGGCAGTCCCCAGCTGAGCCGCCCCGGGCTCAGTGCATGGTCTTATTGCTGCTTTCAGGTCATTCTGGGATGTGGACCCACATTTGAGGTGGAGCTGGGCTGGAAAGCCTCGCTGAGCCAGCTCTGCTTTCTCATACTGGAGAAGCACAGGGTGAAGCCCTCCTTAGCTGCAGCTCCTCCATGTCCCCAGGCAGTCATCTCTGGGCTTTACCAGACTTTCTGGTACAAAGCTTTTCCCAGTTTCTACCCAGATTTTCCCTTGCTGCCATTTAAGCCCAGGTCCATTATTTCCAGGTCCAGAATGGTTAGAATGATTTACTCCCTCTCTTTTTCAGCCTCCTTTTATGTATTTGAAGACCACCATCTTATCTTCTCTCAGACATCTCCTCTCTAGACTTAATAGACCCAAATCATTCAGCACCGGTCATGTTTCTGAGACCCCCTGATGGCTCTCACTGTTCCCTCCTTGACACCATCTGCATCCTCCTCACCCCAGCAGGCAACTGGCACAGGTGGCAACTCAGCCCTTAAAGGCCCTTGCCACCTCTGTATCTCCTGCCAGGACAGGATCCCAGTTGGAACTTTATTTTCCTTCATTTCCTCTAAGATACTCTGTTAGGGGATGTCAAACTATTCCCAAATATCAACAAATGCAACCACATCACATCTGTGGAGCAGTGAAAATTATCCCACTGAGGAAGCAGCTCAGCAGAAAAGCAAGCAGCAGCAAGGTGAAATAACTTGACCAAGGTCACCTAGAAGTGGGGAATGCCAGCCAGTGCGCTCCTAAAAAAACCCACACTTTAATATATACCTCTAATCATCCCTTTGCCGAAATAGCTATTTCCTTTGAAAAATGCCAACTGCTATTAAATCCCTCTCTGGACTTCTTAGCCCTGAAATTGCATATGTTACCCTCTACTGGTGCTTGGGGCTTTGTTCTGGTTGTATCAGCTGGCAAGACAATTCTCCTCATTTGGGAGCATTTGCATAAAGCCAACGTTGATTGCTGATGAGTTTAGTCTCCACTGCGACTCTGACTTGAGCACCTGTTCTTCAGGCCGGGGCTTGTTCTGCTGCAGTCAAAGACAGCTTGGCCATTAACTTCAAAGCATGCAGGATAGGGCCCTCTATCAAAGCAAATGAAATGCAAAGTTTGGAAAGCATGCTGGAACCGCTACGTTTTTACCCAGATCCCTGATTTATTACCCACAATGTCTGTAACTGTTCAGGATCGGAGTTCCTGTTCAGACCTATACTTTTCTATGCCAGTAGCTTTGGCTTTTCAGCAAGAAAGCTTTCTCACTGGATTATGCAAATACACAGTGCATTGTCATTCTCTGTTTGCGTTAAGTTCACCTACCCTCTGGTTTGATTAATATACCCTCTCCCCCACATGCTTGCTCTAATATGTTTGTTTTAGGGATGGGCAAATGAGCTGGGAATAAGAAAAATGAAATTGAACCTTCACCCAAAACTTGAAGTGGGTGGTTTGGAAAAAAAAACCACAACAGAATGAATGAGCCTTTGAACCACACAAATAGTTCCCTTGTTGGTGCAGGAGAGACAGTCTGGGCCCCAAAATGATGAAATACCATGTCCTTTTCTGTTTCCAGAAGCACTCCATTCGGCTCGATGCAGCTCCTACCCCCAGGCCAGTCTCTTGCAGCAGGATTGGTGTTGGGGGGAGGATGCAACTGGCCCCAGATGCTGCTGGTGGTTTGAGCCCAAAGTGATGCAGACCCACTCTGAGCACAGTGCATGAACTCCTGCTTTGGCTGCAGCAGCCGCCACAGCCCCAGCCCTGGGATGCGGTCTGAGGGCATGCACAGCCGGTGACACGCGCTGCTCCTCTGGGCGTTGCGGCTCAGCTCAGGCAATGCCATGGAGAGCCCAGTCTCTTGGGATTGATGCCAGGCAACCCCAAGAGCTCAAATCAGATTGGAGAAACACCTCTGGAGCCCTGCGTAGTGCAGGACTGCAGAGAAGCGGAGTGCTGGAGCAGGGACTGGGGGGCCTGGCAGGACCGTGCTGAGATAGCCGAGTACCGGTGCTGGCCTGGAGGCACCACAAGATGGGCAGTTCGGGGTGCTGCAGAGCACAGTGGTCTGGTTTGCCTGAGCACCGCCACCTTGCAAAGGCGGGCAGGCCTTGGGAGGAGGTAGTGGCACTTCCCCACGAGCTGCAGAAGGCCAGTGCCTGGGCTGAAAAGTCTTCATCCCATGTGGGGCTGAGCGTGGAGCCTGTGTCAGGGGCCAGCACCGCCCCGGCCGAAGCTGGGCGCCGCTGGAGGGATCGTGCTGCTATGCGCGCGTGCCGCGGGTGCCTGGCGGCTTGCCAAATCACTGGTCACATCTCCCGTTTTAAATCGCACTGTGATTTGTTTGGAAGAACCTGTCAGAGGCTGGCAGGTTTCCCACCGCTGATGAAAGGAGCTAAGGATGTCTGAGAGCTTCACAAGGTGATACAGCCATTAAGGCATCATGACAGACTCAGCACAGAGGCACTAAAAACACATCGAGATTGGCAGCTCCGGTGCTTGAAACTAAACAAGAAATGCAAAATAAACTGAAGGGTGTGCGACAGTGTGTGTGAGCACGCTCGTGTGTGTGCGTGTGCATGCTCGGGAAGTCAGCATCCCTTCTCTTCTCACTTCCCCTGACAGCTCTGAACTTGAAGTAAGATGTAAGCAAACAGAAAGGGTGCAAGCCTTCGTTCATGGTCCCGTTCATGAATTATAAAATGCCATTCATAGACGCACTTTTATTCTCTTTAAAATGAATTTTGCACTGCTGAAAGGTAGGCTGTCAGCCACGGAGACGGAAGCCCTCTGGTTATCCTCAGCGCAGGTACAGCCCAGGTGAAGGGGTTGCAAACTCCCCTCTGCACCTCCTGCCTGTCACAGCAGCAGCGTCCCCGGAGGGCACCAGCACCTGGCTGTGCCTTGGGACCCGGACTCCTCCCTGCAGTGCAGGGTGCAGCACAGGGGCGCAGGATGCAGCACAGGGGTGCAGGTTGCAGCTCAAGCTAGCTGTTTGGGAGACCTTTTCCCAGCCCACACAGGCAGCAGCAGCGGCCGATACAGAGCTCAGGAGCTTTGGCACATGTTACAAATGAGGCATGTGAAGCCTTCAGCCATCTGCTGCTTTCCATGCTGGCTACGCAGAGGCTCCCACCGCACTCTTTTTTGGTGGCAAATGGCACCTCTGGAAACCGGAGGAAGGAGCGAAGCCCACATCTTACTCTCTTTTTCCTCATCACATCTCAGATCTGTGCTCAGGAGCCCTCCCTTGCAGCACAGAGCAGAGCTTTGCTACTGGCCATCATCGCTGTGGAGGTGCAAGGTCCCTGGGGAGGCTGTGTGTGGTGAGGAGCATCCCAGCCCTGGAGAAGTCAGCAAGAGAGAGAAGCAAAGAGAATGACTTGGAGAAATCCAGTGCTGTTGATCTCCAGCATCCTGGATGAGGCCACTATGACAGTGGCTTGGCAATTAGGTTGTTATTGTTTGTTCAAGGACATAAATTAATCCCTTTTGTTTGCATTCTGGCTTTCCAGCCTGTAGAGACGGCACTTAAGCATTTTGGCTTTTGTCTGTACTTTTGCAGCCTATACTCTTCCTAAGTGTGGGAAGAAAGCAGTGGAGCCTATCCAGTCATCACGTCCTGGGGAGTGAGACATCTCAGAAAAGCACCAGGGATCCTCAGCATCAAACGCAGGCCCACAGCAGGGCTGTCCAGGTGAAGCAGCTCTGTCCCCAGCTCCAGGTCCCTAGGCCATGCCATGGGTGATGGGCAACATCTCCTCCTAGCCATGCCCCTGCGGTGAGCAGGCACACAGAGGGGACCAAGAGGTCACATCAATTTTATACCTCGACTAAACATCTCACTGCGGCCCATATTTATCATCAGAGCAGCTCATTCTTATTCACTTGAACAAAGTTTTGCTTAAGCAATATCCTGCGATGATGAACTTCCTATGTATTGTTAAAATACCAGGTCCTTTGTCTGCCTGGAGTCGCTTCCCTTTTAATTTTGTTGAGTGCTCCCTCACTGTTGAATTAGATGAAAAGTGAAGTGAAACCCGGCTTATGTCCTTAGCTTCATTTATCTTTTATACTTGCAGCACATTCGCTCTTGCGCCTTCTCTCTTTGGGAGGTCTCTGCTTTTAACCTCTGCTGCTCTGGCTCCTGCACCCACACACACCTCTGGGTGCCCCTGGACTGTGCCGTGAACTGCCAGGCTGGGGTGAGCCCATGGCATGTCAGCCTGCAAAATTAAAAGCCATTAGGCTGGGGTTTCCTGCAGCAGCCAGGGCGGCTGGGCTCCAGGCTGAGAGCTCCTGAAGAGCTCATCTTGCTGGCTCTTGGGAGACAGAGGGAAGAAATCCCGTTTCCACAAAACAGACCAACCTGTTACTCTCACAAGACTTTCACTGTTCAAATGAATTATGAGTGCAGATCCTAATTGTTTCAGGTGGGGTTTGGATAAACATCTGCTCCTTGCCCCGTGCAGGGTCGTGCTGGTAGCACCTGGTGCTGGATCTGGAGCATCTCTTGGCTCACCCAGGCCTGGGGGATGCGTGTGGCTGTGCCTGCTTTTTCCAGGGACACAGCCCGAGCCACACCGACCTGATGATCCAATTAAACGGTTTGAAACATGTTTCTTGAGCCTCCCACAAAGCAGTCACTTTGTTCGAGTGCAGTCAGCCAGGAAGCGCAGAACAAGATGATGGGAGCGATGTGGGGAGATGGGCACAGGGCTCCCAGGCAGCAAAGGGAAGAAAGAGGTTCCCATTCCCCTCTGGCAGACGGGCTGGCTCCACTTCCCCTGACCCGTCCCGGGGCAGCCAATAAAGGGGGAATTACAGAGCTGAAGTGCCATACTACGCAAAGAGGAAGCATTAGCTAAACATTCCTGGCCCACGCCCCCTAGCCATAATTAATAAACTCAAAGGAAATTAAACCACAAGAAGAAAAAAATCAAAACAACAAAACAAACAGAACCAACCCAAACTGCATCACGTGAGGCATGGGGGGATGCAGGCACCGACAGCCCAGAGAGACTGTCAGAGGTAATTGCAGTCACAGGGCGAGAGGCTAAAACAGCATGAAATGAATCAGTTTAACAGATATTAAATTTGCAAGCCCCGGGCGACAGGACTCCATTCAGTTTATTTGCATTAATCAGGTCAGGGGAGTAACCTTGGTTTTTTTCTTCCAGGAGATATCATCAGCCTTTATTTGTTTCTCATGTGAAAGTATCACAACGGATAAGCACAACCTGGGAGAGGGCTGTGAAGTCTCTGCCTCATCTCACCCTTGCTGGGAAGACCAGCTCAACCCCTGCCTAACTAAGCCATGACTTGCTGGTGCCATGGGCATGGTCTGGTGTGGCCTCAGGAAGATGGGTTGGCCACACTCCATGCCTTGGTAGACACCAAAGGACCATATTGTGGCAGGATCTCTTAGAAAACCAGAGGAGACTGTAACTTTGAGTTGGAGTGAGTAAGCAGCCACCACACCTGCACACAAATAGCTTCTCACCTGCTGATGCCTCTCAGGTCCTGCTTGCTGCAGCGAGGCAGGAGTTGGTGTAAGGGGAGAAGTTTCTTCAGCCAAGCAAGTTCTTGGGCAGAAGAAATCCTCCAAGGGCTTCCTGCAAAGTCAGGAACAACCAAGACAGTATCAGTGCCATGGGAATTAACCACATAGGCAAGTGACTCCATCGTTTATGGAGAGTTGTGCTTGTTGCGGTATGTAGGGTAATGACTTTGATGAGTCCCCATGCTTCTGGTACAGCTTGACATGGAAGGGAAGAGCTAGTCCTTTCAAAAGATGCTCCAAGAGCATCATCCTTTATGCCATGTCGAGGTTAGACTGTGTTGGGTTAGGGGGAGCATTGACAGTTGGATCTACACCTCATCAGCCGTGTACAGCAGTCACAGGGTGATGATGGTTCTCCAGGACATGTGGACCATGGTCATCCTGCGTGAACAACAGCACCGGTGGGGCATGGGAACGGCAAAGCCCCACAGCGTCATGGGAGGGGGTGTCTGCCCCCCTCCCCAGCAATTCTTTTGATCAGGGAGCCCATGCTCACTGGGTCAGCATTCCACTGAGATGTCCCCACTGGGGATCCTGCAGGGACCATCTGTGCCGAGGCCATCAAGCGCAAGGTGTCCTGTCCCCAGCAGACAGCTGTGGTGGGGCTGGGGCAGGCACGGGAGGGGGCACATCCTGGCAGCTCCCTGGGGTACCCGAGGCTGCTCCCAATGGTCAGAGGCAGAGTACTGACAGCTGCCAGGCTGCCTTTGAAAGAGAGCAGTCTCCCGTACTTCCTCCACTTCTGAAAGCTAATGTTTCAGTTTGCAAGGCAGCTCTCTTCCTAACTCACTGGCAGGCAGGCAGGTCAGTGCCCCATCCCCAGATGTGTCAAGATGTGGCCTGTGGACATGGTCACACAGCTCCTTTTACTCAGCTCTTCCAGATTGCTGCTTGACACCTGCACTAAGTTTTCCAGTGGCAGGCAGGCACTTGGACTCTGTTCCCCACATACACGTTTTCATATAGAAACACACAAGCCTGCGTTATATGTACATGCACGTGTGCGCATGTGCTGTCTGGGCATGCAAGGGAATTATACTTGATAGTATCTGAGATGCTTCAGCCTTTCTCAGGCATACACTAAGGGTAAATTTAGCTCACTCTGTGTGTGTACATGTGTCAGGGAGACAGACAGCATGTGATGGTGTGTGCCTCTGTACTCACACCCACAGCTTCATAAGCTGATATGAAGTTGACATCTACCCTGAGGGGTATATTTGAAGAAATAAGAATATCATTTTCTGACTAATATGGATTTGAGAGTCATAAAGAGGAGCAGAGGGCTCTGGCATACAGACCAAAAGTAAAGCGAGCTCCAGTGTGGGAAGTGTATGGCGGTGGCAGGGAGGACAGATTGGTCACGTATCATGTAAAAGTCCTCTTCCATACAGTAACTGAAACGCCTGTCAGCCATGCACTGCTTAGCCCTGCGTGTCCACTGTGGAAACAAGGATTGTGGGTCTGTTTTGGGATCTGCCTGCCCTTTTTTGGGGGGAGTGGTGCTGTCTGCTCTCAGCCTTCCCCTGGACAGAGAGCAAGAAATGGGTGTCTCAGATGCGGCTGCTGCACATTTTTGCCCCTTTGCATGACCCTTTGTAGCTGTCCCAGCCCTTAACCAGCAGGATGCGGGTGTGTACGGGTAGAGAAGTGAAGCGGTGATGGGATAAGGAGCCCCTGAACAGTGAGGGACACCTCTTCCCACAGAGCTCCTCCAGCAGCCAGATGCTGTATCCCCAGCCTGGCCACCAGCACAGGTGAGGGAGAGTCTATCTCCAGGTTGCTTTTCGGTGCTTGGGGTATGGAGGTGAAGGCACGGTACATGTCTAATAAGGTAACAGCTCTTCCCACCCCCTTTGCACACCCTGTTCTGTGAGCAGGAGGCTGGGGATGCTGCGGGGAGGAGGGAGCACTGGATCTACCATCTCAGCTCCTCCGCCCCGGCAGCTGCTTCCTCGCACTTCTGCCAGCTGCTGAGCTCTCTGCCGCAGAGCTTTGTCTCCAAGCAGGGGATTATAATACAACTCATTTAGGCACTCCAGTATAATCTACTTGGCTTCTGCACATCAATACATCCTGCATTATGTTCCCCACTCATTTTATTATTTTACAAACAGTCCTTTCTCATATGCAGACTGTTATAGAGCTAGGAGAGCTGTTGTATTTGGATGGAAAAACATGGTGGTCTTAGTTTAGGCTATCAGTGAAATGGGTTAGGCTCATCATCACCTTTATCTGTACATTTAAGCAATAATGTCTCGGTGAGTAGGTGGGTGCCTGGTCTGGAGGAGTGGAAGCCATAGGCACAGACAGTGGCCCAGCTGTGATCTAGTGAGGGTGTTAGGAAGCAGGCTCGGACTGCTTTTTACACTAACATGTTTTAACCATTGCTCCCACCTGAATATCACAAAATAACTGGTTGTCTCCTAGAAAGAAAGACAGAAATAAAAAAAAATCATTCTTCCCAGTTGCAAAGAAGGCTCTGGGGACTTAATCTACATTTCCATTTGTATCTGTTATTATTTCAGTCATTGACTTCCATTTTCTACAATTTGATTGTAAGCTTCCCTGGTTTTAGTGACCTGGGATTGGCTGGCAATCCGAACCTTCCTGTGCCGCCAAGGAAAATGTTCATCAACACAGCATACAGCTGTTCTCCCCAGACAGAGAGACTGGAGCTGCTGTGAAGCCGGGACAAATGTAAGCGCAATGTCCAAAGGTGCCAAAGCATACCAAGCCCTGTGCTCAGTGACTTGTAGGTGATGCAGTAAGATGCATCCTGAGGTCTTCAGCAGTGCCCAGAACACCAAATTGCCCCTTGGGTGAGAAATGCCTCTGGGGTGCTGAGCAAAGTGCCCGCAGAGCTGGATGATGAATGACTATGCTTTGGAGGTGAGGAAAAAACCTCATACAACTCATGTCCTCCGGGGCCTGGGAAGAACCTTCCTGACCTTACAACCTACACACAAAAATCTTCATCTGGTCAACCACAAGACATTTTCCACACGTCTCTGACAGCGTAGGAGAGGAAACCCCCAAGAAGGGTTTGCAGGAAAGGATGACAGTAATTCCAGTAGGGACCAGCGAGGCAGAGGTGGGGCTGGGCAGGAGGTGCAGCCGGGTGGGCAACCCACTGGCCCTGGCCTTGGTGGCACCAGCTGGCTTGCTTCTCTCCACAGGCAGGACCAACCCTGCCTGCACAACCTTGACAGCAGCTCGGGAACGTAGCCCCATCCAGTGTTTAAATGCCTTGCAAGCTGAACAGGTACTTGCTGTTCAATTGCTTTGGCTCAGAAAGGGATTTGCATGAAGTCCTTGCAACACGGATCATTCCTGCAAAGTCTTATTTAAATCCAAACAAGCAAAACAACCCTCCCTATTCAGGGCTGGTGACGCTTATTTGTTTATCCCCTATGAAATGCATGCATTTGGGACACATGTATATGCGTGTATCTGTAAAAGAAAAAGAAGAATTCATGTTCCTAAACAGAAGCTGGTCACTACAGAAAAGGGCTGCTTGTGATAGGCTACACAAATGGCCAAAGCCTGTAGCTTTGATGGGGCTAGTTCCAATATGACAGCTTAAAATAGCTCAAAAAGCGGGGAATGGAATGGGATGGATTGGAATGGAATGGAATGGGATGGAATGGAATAGAATATTTCAGACAGCATGCTAGTTTATATGTGGAGAAACTAAAACACACAAACGTGAACGCTGTCTTCAAAGCATACCGTGACTCATGCTAGATGGAAGAAGGGAAAAAACACAATTTTGACTCACAGTCCCTTACTCTAGTGAACTCCAGTTTTTAGCCTGGATTCCCATGAAAAGAAGGCTTAGGCAATTATGCAGTCTGCCATGATATCATCTACTGCCTCCCACCCTGTTTCTTTCCCCAGCATTTTTGGAAGGTATTGGCCAATCTCAAAAAANAAAAAGATGATAGAACTGCAAACTGCTGGAGTTCAGTCTTCACCAGTTCCCATGGAACTGTGTATTTCCTTCCAGTATTGAGTGTGCCTTTTCAAACAGGAGAAACCAAAAGATTGCCTTGGTACCAAGGCTAGTGGGTACCAGTATCACAGACACTGCATTTATGTAATTATCAGGATGTCTGGTGCTTTATACAAAATTAAAATTACACCCAGGTGGTAACATGATCTGCACATCCCAGGTCAAGCTCATGGCAACTGCAGCTAACACTTATTTGACTTAGTGGGTTTTCCACTATGAGGAGAACCTGCTCTCATCGATGCCAGTGGAAACTGGAGACACAACTTCCAGAAGAAGGCTTGATCCACAAGAAGGTGAAGGAAAACAGAGTCTGTGCCATCCTCTCTCCTGCTGACCTTCCCTCTGCCTTTGAAGCACCTTCCTAACTTGAAGTCTTTCTCTTGATTCTCTTCCGCAGCTCTGGCAGTGCTGCAGCCTCCCTTTCTCTTGACCTCTCCTCCCCACGGCTAACAAGTACCCTGGCCCTGCTGAGCCTTGGTCCTGACTATCCTGACTCGACGTTGGGCTAACACAAAGGCACGGGGTCTGCTTGGGACCGCTGCTGTGTGCAGCATCCCTGCCCGGTGAACCTGCCTCCCGCCGCCGCAGCAGCTGCTCTGGCTCTCGACCGGCGGGAGAGCAGGTGAGGGCATTTTGGTTTCTTGCCCAGACTCCTCACACCAGTGCACTCCTAATGATGAGCAAAGAAAAAAGAGACGAGTGCAGCCACCCCAGGTCTAAATATCAAAGAAAAAAAGTGGTTTGAATCTGATCCATACCAGCAAAGAATAGAAAGCAGCCAGAAAAGCAAGTTCAGACCTTGATGCTAACTTTTCAAGGTTTGAGAGTTACTGTAAGTCAAGACTAGTGGGAAAATGAGAAATGGAGCCATGCTTGTCTAGACCTCACCTGCATTCACATCTGAAGACTAAGTTTAGCTTGAACCTCATAGTTAGCAAAATCCACCCTGTCCAGTATGTGATGTTTGAGAAAACACGTGTCTGTGTTGTGGAGCTCTGTCAATTAGGAAATGCACTGTGTCTGCAAATATAGGTGGGTGAGTAAAGAGGCTATTTGGTGCATCCATGTCTGAAAACTCCCAGGTGGGGACTTTTTTGGACGGTATGTTTTGTCCGGGTGCGCGGGGGTGGCTGACCCTGCCTCCGGGCGGCAGAGCCTCCGCACCCACCACGAGGTTAAGGAGGGACCTCCCTTTCCCAGAATCGGGCAATTTTATCCAGCTGCTAAAACTTGCTGAAGGACTGAACTCTCCTTTCAAGCCACTAAATAAATAAAAGCCGAGGCCAGGCGCTGCAGAGGGGCATGCCGGGTAAGGGCTGGCTGCCTCCTCTCGGGCCTGGCAGATTGCTGCCTGCTGCATAGAGGAAAGCCATCTTCCAGCCGGTGATTTAACATTCCAAGGGAGCAGATTAATGCCTGCAAACTTCTCAGTGGAAGCATTCAAACGCTAATTGGTAGTTGCAAGTAATTAAAGTAATTTACTCAGATTATAAAGAAATTTCTTAACAGTGATTAAGCAACTCTGGGACGTGTGTAGTTGTTTGTAATCACTCCCCCAGGGGGATTAAAGCTCTTGGCTGCATGTAATATGTCTTGTAACACCCTATGGGTCCTGTTGGCTCATGATAGCAGAGAACAGCTTGTTGGAAGAGATATAAATCAGGTCTGCACGCACATAAAGTACATCACATAGGGAACAGCTCTCCTTCATGGTCCAAGCCTGGGGAGCAGAAGCTCCCCGGCGAAGGCAGACATCCCATTAGCTGGGTTTTGCTCCACAGACAGAGTCCATATCATCCAGTCATAAATATAAATGAAGGAAAAGGCAGAACGAAGGACAGGGCTGCAGGCAAACACGGCCCCCAGCATGGGGACAGGCTCATGGGATAACTGTGTGGGCACTTCTGCTCACCGGTTTCCATTTGCTAACCCATAAAATAGGAATAAATCCACTAAACCAGTTGTTTTAGTGCTCCAAAAGTAACGGAGGAAAAGTGCCAGGTTTCTGTTAAGTTGATACTTAACAGATTATACTTAGCCAGTACTAATCAGCAGATTATCACTTAGATTATTTCTTGTCCTTGTTATCCTGGCCAAGCCTTGAGACCCTGCTCAGCCTGGGTTTAGGCTCAGGGAGACAATTCCCGCTTTGAGACATGGGGAGGAAAGAGCCCACATGGCTCATCTATGACATAAGGATTTTTCTTGCTTACATTTTGCTTTCTAGTTAAGATATTATGCAGTGATATATTCCTTTTCTAGCCCAGAAATGTGCACACATGGCTTAGCGAGATTCAGTGGAGTCACGTCACAGATAAACATCCCAGGTTTGATGTGCTTCCCACTGTCGGGCAGACACCTTTTATGCTAGAAGGGACCATGTGGAGGAGCCAAGGCTCCTGTGGTGTTGCCACAACTCCCATTGCTCTGTCCTGCTGCCTCTGGAGAGTCTGGTTGTCACTTTGATGTTAGCTGGAATGTGTCCCCAGAGGAGCAGAGAGGTCCATGCTGCAGCCCTGGCCCAGGTCTGCGACTTGCAGCGCCCTTCCCCAAAGCACGACCCTGACAGCTCTGCCCTGAACCAGAATTAGGATTTCTTCCAAGTCTGGTCACCGCTGCCGAGTGTGCAGGGCTGGGGAACCTCCCTGGGGCTGCTGGTACAGTCTCATGTGTCTTCTGATGGCCAAAGCAGTGCTTTCCTTGTCTTGGAGTCACAGCCAGGACCCTCTGCCTTGCCTTCAGCAGATTCCCGTTTGCTATAGAGCTCTTGCAACTTGAGTAAGATGCTTTTAATGTGTATGCCCAGGGAATCAGGCAATTACAAGGGAAACGTTCTTCGTGCGTTGCAACGTTCTTCCCACACAACCTGGTGGCTGGGGTCTAACTATTCTTCAGCATTACTAGAATTTATTTTTAGAGTGTTTTTTCTATGTTGGAAATAAAGAATTGTAAATATTGCATGAATGCTGACTCCAGAAGGATGCAAGTTTACCTGTGCAAACAAGTGTTGAGCAAACTGGGAGCTCTTCTCCTGCAATTACTTTGGCACATCATTTTGGTATTTGGTTTCCACAGCTTTTTGGCTGAAAGAAACCAATTGTTCAATTATTTTTTTTCTCTCTCTAAAGGCAACACAGAAAGGACAGAGCAAATTCACATTTTGTTTGTTTGCCTGTTTGGAGCATGTGCCTGGGAAGAAGGCATTGTTCCGCCAGCTCTGCCGAAGGACAGAAATACACCACAATCTTCAGCGACGCCAAGGGGTAAACCCTCAGTGTTAGCATTCAGGGTCTGCACTGTGGCCGTTGTTACATTGTGCTGCATGGGACATGCTTTCCAGACACAAATATAAATAGATTTTTTTCTGTGTTCTGTTTACTGTGCGTAGAAATCTGATTTTCCCTAATGGTCCTTTATAAATAGTTTCCACCCACCCTCTGCTTGAAAGCTTCTCTGACTCACATTGGAAATTAGGTTCTTCCCCTCCTCGCTATTGAGAACAATTATAGCTCTTTGTTCAACGGGAATTAAGAAGCATGAGGGCTGAATCCATCCACAGGAAAATTGTCACTCTCTTTTGTTTTCCGCCTGCAATAATTATCCTGCCAACCGCTCACTCTGACATCCTTAAACCCTCTGTGCCTCCACCATCCCTCCCAGCGCCAGTCTGCCGGTGTGCTTTGTGCTGATTCATTTTTTATTGGCTTCTGTTAGCCACATCCTTGTTTTACCTTTTCTTCCCATTTCCCACCAAGCTGTGCCTTCCCGTCGGGAAAGCAGCTCCCCAGGAAGGCAGGACTGGCCGAGATAGGAGAGGAAAAGGGGGAGCAGCTGGTCCTTTGGCAAGACCCCAGGGCTTTATTATTTCTCATAAAAGGTGGCAGCTCCTTAGCCCACGGGAACCAGAGCTTTGGGACACCCCCAGGAGATGCCCTGGCTAAGGGGCCCAGGCATGATGCTTTGGGGTGAGAAAGAGAGAGCAAGACACAGCAAGGAAAGAAGGCGGCCACAGGAGCTGACTGGTGAATAAATGCTTTTCTCTTTCCGCAAGTCTGCTCCAGTGTGAAAACCCCTGTTTAAAAGAACACAACCAAGCCTAACCGATTTTTTTTTAAAGGATCCAAAATGACTAACCATTGACCCCTCCAGCCACACACTCATTTTTCATTAAAGTGTTCCTTGGATCTTATAAGCAGGGAGAGAGAGAACAAGCAGGCGAATGCGCGAAAACAACCAAGAGTGCCCTGGGGCTATAATAACCGAGGTAGGAACATTTTAAATTATACCTTGGGTCAAAATGATTTTAGATTGATCAGAAACCAAAATTACCCCTGAGTTCCAGTTGATTGTCTGTGTCTTGAGTTCATCTGGAGGCTGCGTTTCTCCAGCAGCCCCCATTATCATTATTATGAGGAGTGTGTATACATTGACCCTGTTATTTTAAGCAGCAGAGAAGAAAAGAAAGAGCCTTTGAACCTTAAAAACCCACCAGTTGAAGGCAGTGCACCGGCTGGAGAAATGTGCACTTTTCATTTCTACCCTCTAGCTAAGACCCAGGTCTCTCCTGGACCCCACTGCGGAGCCCTCAGGGTCTCCCCCAAGGGACCACAGGAGTCCCCCTAGGCTGTGGGGGGCTGCCCCGCTCCTCACCTGGCTGTCCCAGCAGGGAATGTTGTGGCAGATGCGTCAGCCCCTGCAGCAGGCTTAAGAGAGCAATGGTGTACAAAGCAAGGATAGTATTGGTTTTTCATTATCAAGACAGTAATAGCAAGACAAGACTATTTAGAAGCTGTGAGTTGGAAAACAAAAGAGGCGATTACCTTGTAAAGCTGCTCGCATCTCCTCAGCACCTTCTCACCCCCACCCTAAATGGTCTCATGTGGGTCTCTGTGCCCTTGGGGGTAGCCTGTGAAATCTCTACCAAGGGCTACAGCACAGGCACACGGAGGTGCACCATCTCCTCAGTGTGCTTAAGCATTAGTTTAAAAAAAATAAAATATATATTTCATTTTATATATACGTTTATTATATATATATAAATATACAAATCTGTTGCATGTTGTAACCCATTGTTACATGTTGCAACTTGGTATATGTTGCTGCCACTTTCCATAGATATATATATTTTTTACTAATGCTTAAAGGTGCTGCAGGGGACATCATGCGTTCACGCTCGTGCTCAGTGTACCCCTCGGTGGGGGTGGCACCAGCCACCCCCAAGCTTACAAACATGCAGCGTCCCAGGCTGAGCACAGAAAAGGGCTTGTGGGAGGGCACTACAAGATCCTGTGCAAGGTAATGGCTGGTTTCACAGTTTTGCAGTGTATAAAACTTATCAGCTTGTTGGTATTGCTTGTCGATGAACAAGCTATACCGACTGGCCAAGATAAGAGCTTGTTGGGATCAAACCAAATGAGTGATCAGTTTGGAATCTCACTGAGAAGGAATGCCCATCCACAGCTGGTCGGGGGATGCTCCTCTCTCTGTGTTTCACTGCAAGTGGCTGGAGACGCTCCACTCTAGTTATCCCCATGAATGCAAGGACGTCTAATCAGGTGCAAAGAAGTTGGGGTTCTCCCTTTTACTGCCTCTGAACGATGCACTTTTTTCTGCTTAATTCCTTTCTCTGGCATTCAGCTGGAATGCTGGCACAGCACCGCTCCCACATCAAGAGCTGCGAGGTGCACGAGGGGCTGCTGCACATCCAGGCAATGCAACCAGCTTCCACCCGCAGCCTGGGCAGAGCCAGTACATCACCTGTCCATGCCTGTGGGCCTCTGAGATGCTCGGTATTAGCTATGGGGGTACCTGGGCTTACATCCTCCTCCGCTCCCACAAAAGTGGAGACTTTTCCTAACTGCTGTGACTAACCTCGTTTTGTTTTGTTGAGCTCTTAAGGGGAGTACACAGCAGGGTCTGTTTAACAAGCCACGTGCTGGGAACTTCAGATGAGCTTTTTGCAGAGCACACAGCACTTGAGCATCTTCTGAGCGCAGAAGGGAGCCACAGAGCCCCGCCTGCTTCATTCTCTCTCCTCCTGGTCTCCTGTTTTCCTGATGGTTTTTTTTTTGGGGCTTTCACCAGACCTGAGGGGACCTCAGAGGCTTCCCGGCACTTGAAAGAAGAAAAGACAAAAATTGCTGAACTAAAAAAAAATAAAATATTTAATTGAAAAAAGCTCAAACACCTCTTTTAAAGCAAACATTAACTTTTATTGCTGACTCCATCCCGTTGGAGCCTTGTCGTGCTCCCTCCCTCGTCTGGGTCTCCACCTGGGTGAGGGGAGCAGTGGCACTCACCAACAAGGGAGAGGTTTTCCCACTCAGCCCATGTCGCTCGACTCAGGGAGACACGTAATGAAGTTGCTCTGCTCTTGATGCCTCCCCGGGCTGTGACATGTTCAATACCATCACAAATTACTGCTCGGGTAATGCATGATTAATCCAGCACGAAGTACCTGCCAGTCGGCGGGGCGCTGCAGAAAGCCTTGCCAGCAGCTAACGTGGCATGCTAACAAGGGGGGACGGCAGGGAAACGCCAGCCAGGTGTGGGAACGGGGCCACTGTTCCCCCAGGACAGAGAACAGAGGTGTGCGGAGTGGGGGAACAGTTTACATGGGGTCCCCGTGCGTGCAGGGCATTACTGCGGCACCTCTCCAGCAGCGCTGGTTTCTGCTGAGTGAGACCGTGAGAACGGCTGCAGAGACATTGTGGTGTAAAGCGATAGGGGCTCTGAGTGACAGGACATTAAGCCTCTGCCTGAATATAAGCAAAACCCCTGAGCTTGCAGCTATCAGTTTGCAATCAACTAAACTCCAGCATCTATTTCTGATGACTCTTTTGAGCCAGTGCCATGTTAGTCTTATACAAGGACGGCCGCTGTTGGACTGCAGGTCTTGGTCTAGTTGCACTGAAGGCACCAGTTGATGCTGAGCACCAAAGACTCCCACCATAGCAGATGCCAAACTGGGCAGGCAAGGGTTACTTAAATGCAATCACATTTTGAGGAAAATGTTGGAAATATTTCCGATCCTTAAGTGGGATGAAAAAGTAGAAAGCTTCACCAACCACAAAGTTTGGACCTAATAATTCCCAAACTCTTTCTTGGACCTGAAACAACTGTTTCTTTGATTTCTCAAAACAAACCATCTCAATGGATATTTAAGCCCTTCAGGAATGGCAGCCTTTTACCTCTGTTTTGTCATAACATTCTGGGTTTTCCTAGCATTTTTGGTGCTGACTCGTTAAGTTTTCCTCCAGAATTGTGAAAAATTGTAAATAAAAAGTTTATTTTCAAGTGGTACAAAGGAGCAAGTAAACTAACTGGGAAAAGCGCTGAAACTAATATGTTCTCCCAAACCATTTTGATTTTGATTAGTTTTGTCCAAACCCAAACAACTTGATCCACTTGCTAGAGCAGGATGATTCCTTAGCCAGTTGCAGGCAGCGGCGAAGCCAGCCTTCAGCCCCCGCTGCTGCTGGGTGCTCTGAAGCATCACTCAGATCCAGGGGAAGCTGCTGGGGGTTATGTGGAAAGCCAGCCCCAGTCTGCGGTGAGCGTGACTCAGCCACCCAAAGCATTTCGGGCCATTGCTGGCCCCTGACAAGCCATCAGACTGCAACAGCCTTTGGTCTTGACTGAGCTGCTTTGGTTTTAAGCAAATGACCTCAAGGTGAAAGCTTCTGTATCCTATTACCAGTCCCAACCATCTAGAGCCCAGACATTTATTTGTGTTGAGACAGAAGAAAACATCCCATGGACCAGCAGTCCGCAAAGGGAAAGAAAAAGGTTTCTAGAAAAAGCAAACAAATTGTAGGTACGCTTGTGTTACATGAGTTTTAACTAAAGCCTCTCCTCTCCGCAGAGCAACAGCAAACGCAGTGGGAAATAAAAACAAAATTACCACTGCAAAGCCTATAATTGCATTTCAAAACCTACAGCCATTAATTCCCACAAGCGCCAGGATCAGAACTGCAAATAAAAGCAGCCGCCGATGTGTTCTGCATTCGGGGAGATGCTCCACGAGTGCAACGGAAATGCTTCCTCTGCTCATAGGATTTTTTTCACATGTGCCTTTTACCCCAAATAAAGTAATTACTTTTACAAAGCTGCTTGAGATCCCACATCATTAGCAGAATGCAGGGGTGGATTCACAAATCGCTGTATTTGTAAGGAACGAAAAGGCCTTTTTCCCCCACTGAGACCCAGAGCTCACGCAGCTGCTCGTGGCACCATGGACATGTAGCCCCATGGCTGGAGGTGCCCGTGATGCTCGGGTGGGGACAGAACCCAGCACTGCCAGGGGATTAGACCTCTGCAGTCAAAGGAAAGCAGGTTGTGGCTTCTTGCCACTGTCCTATGCATATTAGCAAAAGCCTATTTCAAAGCTTGCCATTTTTAAGCCTGCTTGGGCCTGAGTACCTTATCAAGGGTCTTTTTTTTTTTTTCTTTTTCTTTTCCTCTTTTCCTTTTTCTTTTCCTCTTTTCCTTTTTCTTTTTCTTTTTCTTTTTCTTTTTCTTTTTCTTTTCCTTTTTCTTGTTCTTGTTCTTGTTCTTTTTTGTTTTCATTTTCTTCTTCTTTCTCCTTTTCCTTTTCCTCTTTCTTTTTCCTCTTTCTTTTTTCTCCTCTTTCTCTTTTTCTCCTTCTCTTTCTCTTTCTCTGTTTTTTTTTTTT
>RSEF01000004.1:1878748-1927146 GCA_003993805.1 Himantopus leucocephalus
TTTTTTTTTTTTTTTTAAACAAGCATGACAACAGTTTCTTGGGCACAGTCTGGGACTGAGCACAAATGTTATCAAAGATAAGGACCATCAACTCTGCCTCTCCAAAAGGTGAGCAAAGTTAGAAATCTTTATGCATCCTCATGCATGTGGTGTTGCCATGTGCCTTTAAGTACCGTAGGCTTGCTCTGCATTAGGCTCTACCTATAGCCCATACAGAAATGTTCTGTAGGGGCAGCGAGAGCGCCAGCCTCGTCCTCTGAGCACGAAATCCCTGGAGTGAGCAGCTTCTGTGAGACCAGTAGGGGACAGGACACGAGGGGGACACTGCGTCTGTCCCCTGTCCCATTGGTCCAGAGCTGCCCCTGCAACACAACACAGACCAGGCTCACACCTCTGCAGAGAGTGCATCGGTCAGCCCTAATGCACAGAAAATGCAAATGGGGTTTTGTAGTCATTATCTCCACTTTCAAATAACCTCTGTTTTAATTCAGCTGTTATTAAAAGGAGGAAAAATATGTCCAGGTAAAGAATTTCCATGCAGACGATGGGCCAGAGCAACAGAGAATTTGTTTGACCCAACAGGCCCAAGTTTTTGAAACTTTTAATTAAAAACACTGAAAATTTTGCCACAGTATATTGGCCAGAGACCCAGGCCTTTGAAGAGCTGTAATGAGGGCTATTTAGCCTCATGCAGGATGGTCCCTGTGAAGGAGCACCACAATTGAAAAGGGCTCCTGTTTTGTGGCAGGAGCCGGGGGGTGGTCTGTGCCCAGGTGGAGAGGGAGCCACCTCTCATCAGAGCCCTGGGGACACCCCCTTTTGCAAGTCCCCTGGGAGAGACAATCAGGCACTTTCTGTTGCTCCTGGGCCACCTCCTGAGGCTGTGGCTTCCTCTGCTACAGAAGGATGGAAGAAACAAAACCCAAATACGAGGTTTTGGACACGCTCTGAAATTATTTTACACACAACTTATTAGCTCTGGGGGTTGACTTGTATGGATGATCTCTGTCCATTTTCTAGCTCAGTAGGACCTCCATCACAAAGTCACTGCTGCGTCTTGATGGCCTCTGGAAGAAAGACGCAGGAACTGAGGTTCCTTGCAACTGGTCCTTTGGGTCAGGGTTTGGATGCACAGTGCTTGATTTCCATGGGTAGGAACTAAACCCGGTTATTCAAGGTTCACAGCTGTGGCTGTGTTTCCCGAAGTCCTCAGCAGCTTCTCTTTTTGACTCTTTTCTTTAAAAAAAAAAAAAAATAAAAGACCTGCGGGGTCCTTGAAGCGGTGGATGTTTTCTGGGACTTGTTCCTGGACATCCCCTACTTCCATCGCTCTCCTCTGACGCTGGCTTCATGTACCGCTGCATCCCTCCTGCCAGCTTCGTGTGCTGCTGCATCCACAGTCACAGGTCCCATGGCTCCTCCCCATCCAAGAGGGACTTGAGGGGGAGGCTTTTTGTTGCTGTGTGGGAGTTAAATACCGCAGCACTACATTCACTTGGAGAAGAAAATATTTCACAGTTTCTACAAGAATTTCTCTTCCAGCTTCAAAGAGAGCACACTGCTCTGAAAGTAACGGACAAGAATTCAATAGTTTCCCCTGAGCACAGACAGGCTCCTGCTGCCATTGGGTAGGAAGTTAGAAAGAGAAAATATTTTGAAGAAATTGGAACAAGGAGGCAGGAAAAACGTAAGTGGCTGCACAATAAAATTAAAATAAAAAAAAAGAAGAAAAAAGAAGTACATGTTACAGATGGAGCTGCTCTAGGAATGAAAGAGCTGTGATGGGCATGTGTTGATGCCACCAGGCATAACAGAAAAGAAAGAAAAATCAGGATAGTGTTTTTTTTAGCGTTTACTCCAAAAACACTTGCTGAACACAGTGCAATCTCTTTGATATGAAGGTTAATTGAAAGAAATGGTACAGACCCCTTGGAACTCGGTCTTAAATAGTTCCAAAGAAGAAAAGTTTTGGGCGAATAAAGGAAGACAAAGAAAGCGCAATAGGAGCAGAAAAATAGAAGATTTAAGAAAGACTTGGGAGAGCAAACAGGAACGTCACAGCTGGCTCGCACAACGCTCTCACCATGGCAGAATTCACGTCCTGCCTATATCAGTCTGTGCCCCACTGCTCCAGAGCAGTACATGGTGTAAACCCAGGACATCATCCCAGAAATACTAAATGCAAAATATTATAGGCTTTTTCCTGAATGGTGATGCAAACCAGAAAGTAAAGGGAAAAGGATAGAAAGTTACAGTCAGACTCATAACTTCCTCCCCAGGCCTTAACTTGAGCCATTGCTGAGGTCACGAACCTCCACTCGAGGACACTTTTAGAAGTCTGTAGATCCTGTTTAATATTCTTCCCCCAGGCCTCTCTGTTCCTCCAGGTTTGGGCCAGAATGAGAAATGAAAACACTGAGCTGGTAAAGCCAGGAACAATTCTTGGGGTCTGCAAATCCAACAAAAGTCACCATGGGATGCAAACGTCATGGGAGAACTTCTGTGCAATAGTTTCAGAGTGAGTTCAAGATCAAAAGGGTTCAAGATAGTCATCTGAACTGCTGCTCTGAAAATTTCTGCCTTGTCTCTAGTCAGCACTTCTCTGAGTCTGGCTGTCAGCATTTCTACAGCCTGTGCCACGGCGCTATCTGCTCGTAGGACACGAATGAGCTCCGACTCACAGCACTTTGTGACTTCTTTGTGTTCCTCTTCTTGGCAGTGCGCACCCCGTCAGCCAGCTCCGTCCCCGACACGGCTCCCCCCGAGCCATCCGAGTCCCGCCAGCCCCAGGAACACACCCCGCCACAGCGGCTCAAGGCGTCTGTGGCTCCCATCTACCACGTGAACGTCTGCTGGAGAATTTCTAACCCTTGGCTCCATCGCCAATATTTGAGCTATGCTGTAATTGGCCATAAAAGTCTCATGGTATTGTTTGTGTGTCTTGATTAGCTGAATGTGAAAAGCACTTACAATGCAAATTTCCCTTTAAAATTCTGTTTCCTGCAAATCCTCAATGAATCAGCTGTTGAAATCTCCCACTGAGAGCGCTCTTGCCAGTAAAAGTTGATAGTGCTAATGTTTGTGGAGTGGGAACACAAAAGGGGGAAGAAGCAGCTAAAGCAAACTAATCTGAACCGTCAAATATTTGCAGAAAAATACGTACATTATCTGCCCCAATCTGTCCCTGATGTTTCACCCCATGCCCAGCCGAGATTGATAGCCACATACCCAACCTCTTTCCTTTCACGAATGAAGATGCAGCTGTGTTTTCTTTGTTCATACTCCCTTTTTCAAATGCTGCTGTTGCCTTATTGAAGTCTTTGAAAAATATTCTGTATAGAAACAATTCTGCCGACACATCAGTTTTCTCTGTGCTTTCCTCTCCCCGCTCCTTCTTTACCACTGAGGACATTTGCATGAAAATGACCGTGATATTTCTGAAGCCATCACCTGGCCTCTCAGTTTCTGCTGCTGTCCTCTTTATGAGGTCATTTCCTCTGCGCGATGATGTAATCAGCCTCAGGAGCACGATTCTGATGTCAGGAGAGGGTGGTTGGGGAGCCAGGGTGGGCAGCATGACTCCCAGCAGCTCCCTAGGACACAGCCAGCTATGCGGTGCCAGCTGGCACATGGACACCAGCTCCTCCCTTCCCGGATCACTCCAACCCAGCCCATCTCCAGGCACCCCTCACCCTCTCCCCTTGCTCCTCCAGCAGCTTTCCTGCCCCCAACCGCAGGGGACAACTGCGAGGGCTGTAACTGGTGCAGAAGCCACAGCAGGAGCAGCAGCACCATCTGAGACCACTTAAAGAGCATTTATCCAGGCACAGGCTTCCCAGAGAAACTGAGGCAAAAGAAGCAGAAGGAGATCAGGGTCCTGCATGAGAAGAGAAGGATGGGGAGGGACTTCTCTGCGAGAAGGGTATTTTATTACCACAAACACTTTCTGCTCTGCAGTCCCCCCGCTGCTTTGCACACACAGGAATGGGTCCTGTATCAAAACTTGGTCTCAGACTCTTGTCTGGGAGACAGCACTGCTGGAGGCTCCACCCTGCACAGCAGAAGATGCTGTTTAAATGGATTTAAAGATCTGAGACAGCTTTTAGGAAAGATAGCCATGGGTCTTACCGGGCAGAAAGGGCTACTTTGATCAGCTAGTCTACCTTACTGCAACACTTCCTAATTTCACTGAGATTCTGGCTAAAGCTTGCTGCCATTGCCAGATACCCTAATAGGTCTCAGCAACGTGTCATTCTCAGCACTTGTCTCATCACACTGAACCCTCCTGGGAGGCCAACACGTCTGTGACACACAACAGGGTCAACAAGCTCCACTAAACCCAAGCATTCATGCATTGCACCACCCACACAGCAATGATTTGCAGAAAACGCTTCCCGAGAAAATTTCTACCTAGCCTTTCTAGGAATCCAAACCATTCCGGGATAAGAAGTACAGAAAGATCTCACAAAATTGCCTGGTGCAAGGAGAGCATCTAAGATACAGATGCTAAGATAAAAAGCTGCTCCATATCTTTCAACATCCGTAGGTACTTACTTTCTCAGTTTCTGCCACAGAGTTCTCCTGCCTCTGCCCGCTGCTTCTCCTTCCTTCACAGCAGCACTTGACCCAACCATTTTTCAGTGTTGAGTCCCCATCACGAGTCCTAGACAGGCCTTCTGATATCACATCTCACCCTGAACTTGCTCCTCAGCGAGAAAAAAATTCCCAAAGCTGGAGCCATTATAAACCAGACTCATCTCCCCCCTCCCTCAGCATTCACGTAGAGGACATAACTGGGGACCAAAGGTTAAAGCAGACTGGAGGCAGGCACGGCACAGCGCTGGAACCCCCCTCCAAACAGCACATGAGTTAACTCTTTGTGTCCCATGTGACGGGCAGAGAGCCCAGGTATGATCACAGACCAATCTGATTTAGAGTATGTAATCTTTTAAATCTCCCTTTACTGTCATGGCCTCAACCTTTCCTTCCTTTATTTTCCAGATGGTATTTTTTCCATCTTATCTTCTTTCATCAAAATCTTGTTTCCTCCTGCTGGAATCACCGCATTCCTGATCTATATGCAGATTAAACCCTGGGAACAGATGCTATTGTCAACTTTTATTAGTTTATTGCATTAAGAAAAGAAGATATCTTTGCAGTCATTGATACAAAATAAGACTCCTCACTTCCACTGAAAGCCTCATCTCCTGGAAGCAAAAGCAAGAGAACAAAGGCTCTTCTGAACCGGAGCCACAGTCACAAATCCGGGCCTGTGTATCGGCTGTAGACAATACCCGAGACTTCTGGGACAAGCAGAGCGATCTCCCAACATGTGCAGAAACTGTGCAATGCCCTTACACAGAAGGCAAATGATTTCTGAGTTCAGCAGTGAGCCCCACGAGGAGAATTTCATTCCCTGGGATAAGCAAATGATGAGGCCACTTTAAATATTTGTATTACTCCCTCTATCTGTATTCTACTTAAAACGATGCTCTCCCCTCCCATCTGCTGAACACCGTATTTTCAATTATGGGGAGGCTTTTTCCATGGCCTCACGCTTTGCTCCTTCGCTGTTTATGCATTTATTATTTACACAGAGGCCTCCAGTTGCAACTCTCATGCTGGAAAAAAATCATTCAGCGCTCTGTTGGGCGAAAGATAAGAGAGGCAGGAGAGCTGCCAGCTCCGTGAGAAGGGAAAGGAAGAAAAAATACCCGCAGCCTTTATTCCTCCGCGCTTGTTGGGAACTTGAACTCGGCTCCCACGGGCCGAAAGAAAACACTGCTAATCAAGTGAGCATTTCATATTCCATAGGCAGCTGGACTACGTGATCGTTGTAGGCACCTTCCAACTGAATCTATTCTATTCTATTCTATTCTATTCTATTCTATTCTATCCCATCCCATCCCATCCCATCCCATTCTCCTCGCTGGAGCGAGGTATGTAATGTAACTTGAATGTAATTTAGTGATGTTTTGTTCCAGACAGTGTGACCCCTCTGCAGCACTGGCTCCCTCCTGGCGTGCTCCCGGCACGCTCCTGGTGCACTCCCGGAACCCTTTGGCTCTCCTTATAGCTCTCCGCTCCCTCTTTATCTCTCTTGACAAGGCCTGACAAGCTGTGGCTGTTGAAAAGGAGCGGGGGCTCTAAAAAATGCACATGTGGGGTGCAAGAAGGAGCAGCGGGGGTCGGCTCGGACACTGTTGCAGAGATGGTTCCCCTCCTGGAATCCATTTCTTTTCTCCCCTCGCCACGTGCAGCACTGGGGGAGCAGTCAGGAGGTGCCAGGCATCGGGAGCAACCACTCCATCGCAGGTCACGTTTTGAAGCCCTGCAGCCCTGGAGGTCTGTCCCCTCCCTCGCGCCCCGAGGCCCGGTGATGGGCATGCTGGACAAATCCCCATCAGGTGCTACGTTTCCGACACAGAGAGTGTAAAAAATGGCAAAGAAGCAGTTTGCTGCTGCTTGTAGGGAGAAAAAACAAGTGAAAGCGCAGACAGGGAAACATAAGAGAAACTGGGCTAAGCTGCGTTTTTAGGGAGCAAGCTTTGGTTTACATTTTATGATATTTTCCTGGCAGACATCCCAGAGTGCTGTGCATTTTCTGTGCGAGTGCTTCTGGGGAGGGGGAGCAGGGGGGCACAGGGGAATGCTGCTGCTGAGGGGAATTGAGGCAAATTGCTGCTCCCTCTCACTGCTGGGCATGTAACTGGGTTAATGGGGCATGTATTTTTAGCGCTGGCTGGCCAAGCCCGCACTGCTGCTGTTACTTAACCTGAAGGCCACAAAACCAGGTGAAGCAGAGCGCTTCAGCAAATGAGATTTGCTGCGGAACACTTGTCTCTCCGCTCGCTTTCCCCCAGCTGCAGCACCCCAGCCCGCCGCTGAGCCGCTGGCTGCCCACGCAAGCCCTGCTCAGGGAGTCGGGCACCCACCCGAGTGGGCACCCACCCGACCTCACTCTTTTATTCTCATGCTTTGCCCAGGTCACAGCAACTCAGTGCAAAGACCAAGTATGCTGCAATCACAGAAAGAGATTGATTGCTTTCCCAGCTCAGCCGCCACTGGCTCGCTCGCAGGGTGCCTCTCCACCCATCATCTGCGGCAGGGGATTGCTTCTGGGGGATGATTTAACTCCTGCATCTGCCCAGGCATTGCAGTTCCAGTACTGGTGCCGTCAGTGACCACACTGCATGGCAGCTACTGCAGGTAAAGCTCCAACTCCCTCGGATAGATGGAAGCACTTAACTCTATTAACCAGTCACTTCCACGCTTGCTGGCTTGCATTTGAACCAAAGCAGGTTCAGCAGGGAAGCACCAAAGGCAACTTCTTGTCAGTGCAATTTAAACTCACACCTTCGTTCCCGGCAGTCCTGAAAGACCTTAACGTTCTCTGCAGTTCTGGTTTGGTCCTTCTGTTTTATCTCCCGATATTCCCTCTTGCAGCAGAGCTGGTAGGCGTGATTAAACATTTCCTTAGTTCTAGCAGTGTTACAGTGGCAGGTAAAAAAAAAAATAAAGAAAAAAAGAGGATATAGCAATCACTGTAAACAGTTGTACTTGGTTGTCTTTGCAAGCAGCTGATGTCTTCAGGCCCCACAGAACTTCAGCGGTGGCCCTTGGCAAGGGAAGCCATCATGCTGGGCAGGACGCAGAGCACAGCCTGTCCCCACCAGCAGCACGGCTGGGGCAGAGGGGCTCCACTGTGTCCTCCGTCTCGCCCCCTGCCATTCGGTGCAGCAGGAGTGAGGCTGCTTCCCCATCCCCCCCTCTACTGCCACCTTCTCTTCGAGGATCACCCCCTGCATATGCAATCGGTTTGCACATGTAACCTGTAATCCAGGGGTGTTTAAATAAATTCTAATTAGAATCTACATTCCAGCATGTCCTGAAGATTTCCCCCGCACCCGAAGCCTTTGGTTTCCTTTTTCTTTCTCCTTTCCCCTCTCTTTTTTTTTTTCTTCTCCTTGTTAAACTCCATCCTGATTTTTCCAGCCTGTGGGTTGGCAGAAATGAGCTGTCCTGCACTGCACGAGGGAACAGGAGTGAGTCTGCGTGCGTAAGAGGGAACCTGTAGCAGGGCTGGGAACGGCACGCTTGGCTCGTGGTCTCAGCTGCGATATGAGCTGGCTTACCCTTTATTGATTGCAGTAATGCAGGGGATTTGGAACGAGCTGGATTGGGTAATGGGCTATAATTTGGTCCAGGTTTTGTGACTACATTGTTGAATATCCAAAAGAGGAAAAAGGAACAAAAACTCTGAGGAGATATCTGGGAGGAGGCAGAGACCAGGGCTGAGTATCTGCGTGCTCTCGGAGGCCGCTTTTCTCATGGGGCAGTGCCTTGCATTATCCACCAGCTCAGCAAATTACCACTAAATCCTTTGTGGTGGCTTTGGGAAGGGGTGAGGTTGGGAAGCGAGAGGGGTGGGAATAAGGAGCCATGTGAGTTTTTTACACCTATCATCAGCCAACTGGCACGCCACACTCCCGGCTGTTCCCGAGCCTTCCTGGCTTTTCTGGAGCAGTGTTTGATGCTTGATCCTGACACACCAGTGGGCACTTTTTTCCCTTCCTAAAAGAAGGTCCCACAGGCAGACCCCAAGCTAGCCCCAAGCAGCCCAAACACACCCCTCCTCCCCTCCCTTTCTATTTTCCCTGTGTTTTTTCCCTCTTCTACATTCTCTGGGAATCCTCCATCCAGCAAAACAGTGAGATTGGAAGCAGAGAGCCAGCACCGGACTGGTTTGGGGTGTCCTGTTTTGTGGCAGAAGCAGTGGGTGTGGAGGTGGGCTGGAGATGCTGGGGTACGGCGAGGACAAGCACTGTGGCAGAGGCACCCCCGGCCCCCCTCCCTCGGGAGCGGGGGGGTGTCCGGGCTGTTTGCTTGCTGCTGCCTGACAGGCTGGGGGAGGGAAGGTTTCAAAGGAGCTCATCCCAAGGCCACATCTGCTGCATGTGTTTAAAACAACTCATTAAAGTTCCTGAAAGGCCTAAAAAATGAGTAATTCTTTAAATGAGTGAGTCTATAATAGCCCTCTAATAAGCTATAATAGGAGACTTGTGTGCTGCTGAGCGTGGCTCTGGAGCTCGCCGGGCTGCACGGGGCCCCCCCCGCCCCAAAAAACATGGGGGCTGGAGCACAGGGGCCATGCAGGTGGACGTGGGCAAGGGGCAGGATGGGTGCCCGGCCAGCAAACATGGGGCAAAGGGAAGCGAGCAGCCAGGAATAAAGGGATGTCAAGGCTTGTGAAGTAGCAAAGCCTCCAGATGTATGTGGGAGAACCAGGCTCTGGGTTGGGGGGAGGGGGGGCCACGCTAGCATGAAGGACTGAGTTTGTTGTGTCATTTTGTGCAGGAAAGGATCTTTTTCTTTTCTTTCCAGCAGCGTACGCCAAGGCACAGGACCCCAGCAGGGAGGAGGATGGAAAATAACCCAGTAAGAAACTTGAGGTGTTCCCTGCTCTCTACACATACCTGTGCTTCCCTGCAGCTCCTGGGGAGTCAGCCTGGTGTGAACTCCTCACACTCCCCTGCTGCCTCTCCATAGGTAGATCCCACTGCTAGGATGCAGGCCAGGCCATGGTCCTGCTGCAGCAGCGGGAAGGGGGGCACTCCTCCAGTGGGGTGCTACAGTTTTCTTCCAGCTGGATCTGGGGCTTTGAAAATTGTTGGGATTGCTTTTCCTTTTCCACTGAGCCAACACGTCAACACATGCTGCCTTTTCACAAAACACCTACCATTGCTGCAACATCCTCCCAAACATCAGCTGTGGGATGGATCTACCAGCTTTCACCAGGGCTGGGGCTGGCTTCCCTTCAGCAACGTCCCACTGCATTGCAAACAAGCAGATGACATTTTGCTGGGCTTCCAAAGAACTAGAACGTATTGGAAACTTCAGGATTCAAGATGTTCTGCTCTTGTTGTGAACAGCTCACGCTGCTATATTGGTGAGATGATGTACCAGTCTCTTGGCATTTCTCTGTGCTGTGACATCATGATGGGACATAACTCATTGAGCTGTGTCTCCACATGCAACCTGAGCTGCACGTCCCACCCGCTCCACTGGGACTCAGGACAGCTTTGTCCTTGGGGCGAGGATATTTCTCAGCATGTGGGGGATTTTGGATGGGCATTAGAGGTCTAGTGCAGCCTCTGCTTGCCCAGAGTTGATATACCACCTCGTGAAGAGTATGTGGAGCCACCAGGATGCACAGAAGAAGAAGATCCAGTCAGAACTATGTTCATGTAACGTCTTGAGATGCTTCACAGGCTTTGCTTTCTTAAAGCTCCAGGTCCTGAGGAGCAAAACAGGGGCCTGAAATGAAGGCTTTCATTTAAAGACATCCTCATGGCCACAGGGAAAGAAAACTCGAGAAATGGGAGCCAGGTTTTCTCAAAACATTCTGAAAAGCAAGTGAAGAAAACCCATCATCCTTGCTCCATCTCATGAGTTGCAGGCTAAGATTTCTTTCAAATTGTTTTTACGTTAGCTTTGACTTCTAAACTCTTGGGTTGTCATTGTGGTGTTATTAAATAAAATCATTTAACCCAAACCAGAGCCCCCCTGCTTCCTCAGGAGTGTTATTGCAGGCTGGGCTAACCATTGGATTTCCTCTTTCTGAGGTCACCTGTGCTGGAAATAGGACCCACAAGTGAGTCAGATGTTTCTCACCAAAATTCAAGGCTGCTAGGTTTGTGAGCTTCTCAATTAATAATCCTGCAGCGCTTTTTCCTTCTTCCAAGTAGGCACGGCATTCAGACGCAGTCCTCAGAGCCGCCACTGGACATCACCCGGTGCTTGGGAGGCACAGTCACGTTACAGCCTGATGTCAGTGCTGCAATCTGGGCTGGTGTTTATTTATTCAATTGTCTTCGTTAAATTCCAGTTAGTCATACAGGTGTCCTGTCCAAGAGGAAGGTCAGGGAGAGGAAAGGAAATGGAAGAGAAACAAAAGAGAGCCTGTGAGATACACAGATGCATCCTTTGCCATGCCCAGGGATGCAAACATGCTTCTCCTGGTTACCCGCAGGCTTAGGGAACGCAGTTTGTGTCTGTGTGTGTGTATAAGCTCATGTGCCTGCATGCATAAGCACGTGTGTGCTGTCAAGACCATGACCAGACTATGACCAGAAAAGGACAGTAACAGAGTCCCATTGGGGCTGGAGCACTTGGCTGACAGCCTTGCATACCCGGGACGTTGTCCCTCTCACCCCTCGGCTCCTCCCAGCATCCCCCAGGCACAGGGGCTGGGGCTCATCCCGGCTGAGCCCTGGCATAGCGGCACACACGAAGCGGCCGCCCAGCTTGCCAAGAACAGGATCTCTCAATAACCAAGTCCGACTGGCACAGCGCTGCCAACCCTGCGGCTCCCCGTCGTGTTGCTTAATGCTGCGAAGAGCTACTGATGCTGCTGAAGACAAAACGTGACCATTGTCTTGTCTTTATTAGGGACTTGAGATGAAATGTTATAGCCTTGCTGGTTGCAAGAGGATACCCCTCCTGAGACTGGCAGGGAAAAGCTGCTGGAAGCAGGCAGCGTACCAGCCTCAGCTGCGGGATGCATTTACAGGCTGAAATAGGTATTTTCTCAGTTAAAGGGAACAGCACCTTCCCAGTGCTCTGCAGGCAGTGGGGTGGGCAGAGGTGCTGTGCTTGGCCGTGGGGAGGGAGGGAAAAAGAAGGAAGGAAGGAAGAAAGGAAGGAAGGAAGGGAGGGAGGGAGGGAGGCTGGATTTCTTTGCCCCCTCTTTAGATGGGGTGCATGCTCCAGGAGGTGTGAAAGGTGCTGGAGGGTATAAAGAAGAGATGATGCCCTGGGTCTACAAATATGGGGAGGACCCAACTGGGGACACCACAGAGGGCTCACAGTGATAGAGATGGCCTATCCATAATACCATGATCTCGGTATTCTCAAGCATTTGGGCTCTGTTGCTAACTGGAGCCTGGGATCTCCTCTTCTCTACCCAGAGGCAAGTTTCTCTGGAAATCGGGGAATTGGGGAAAATCCTCCCACCTCCCAGCTCCCCACACGGCTCATGGCTACAGAGCTGCCTTCCTCCCCCTCTCTCACACCTCCCTCTGTTTCTGCAAGTCTCTGGGAGCTGTTAGATCATTTTTCCAGCTCCTCCAGGTGTCCATAAAACTAGCTGCAGATTCCTCTGTGGAGAGGGGAGCAGCGGTGAGGAGGAAACCTGAATCCACAGCAGTGATCCCTCCCCACAGCTTCTCCTGGGGAAAGGGAGAAGCTCAGCGGAGGGCAGGGGCACCCAGCACCGTGCCAGGGACTTTCTCAAGCAGGAGACTCTCCAGATGGGCAACAGGCTCTCACCTTCACCCCATGAACAACATGTTTTTTGCAGCAGCAAAAGCCCCATCCAGTGTGCCCTGAGTTGGCTTTTGCTCCCATTTCACTGGGAGTCACCTCTCTTTGAGGGGGGTGCGGACAAGCGAGGATGGGGGAAGCCTTCAACTTATGGCAGGAAGGTGTAGTGCTGCCCAACACCACTGAGCCCTGAGATATAACTACCAGGCACCCTCGCAAAGCCTCTGCTCTGGCAGGACACTACCCCAGGGAGGATGCTGGCAGTCTGGCGATGCTGGCTCCATGCAACATGGAGCGTGAAGCCGTCCGGGCTGGCCTGCAGCAGGGAAGCAATGCATCAGGCGCATGGTTTGAGGATGAGGTGGTGGTGAGCAGCATGTCTGCCATGGATCTTCATCACGTCTGGAGAGTCAAAAAGCTGTCCGCTGGGGGAGAGGGACAAGCTGGGGTAGGGGGAGATGATGGGGTGGGGTAGGAAGGGAGTGCAGAAGAGAGAGGCAATTTCTTCTTTTCTTCTGTTTCCTTTTTTTGCAGGCAGAAATGATCTCATGTTTTGTCTAATCTAAATTCTGTCAAGCAAGCAGGGAGGAGAAAAAAAGAGAGATGGAAAGTGAGCAAGGGAAGGCTACACACTTAATAAAAATCTGCTAGACACATGTTCCCTGAGCTCAGAGAGCAGGAAGGGGGAGCCAAGCTGTACGGAGCCTTGGGAGAGAATGGAAAGGCGTGCTGGGCCCTCTGCACCCCCTGTGGTGAGTTTCATCCACTTTTTCACCTGAGAGGGAGCATTGCGTTCAGGGCCAGGGCACAACCATCCTCAGGCTGTGGGACCTCCCTGCTGCAAGCCGGCTTTGGTCTCTGGTGGATGCCAATGAGTCTGGATTAGGGGCCAGACCAAGACCCCCGTGTCCCTTTACTTGTGTCTCTGATTCCTCCCAAGGTTATTAGGAAGGAAGGAATGCTAAACATGCCAAAGGCTTTCCCTCCTTCGTGTGGTGTGTTTGCTTTTCCCATCTCACTCGCTAAATCATACGGAGCAGGTCACATGCTCCCTTGGCCGTGTGTGTGGAGGGAGGCTGAGAGGAGGCTAAGAAAAGTCTTTTCTTTCCATTCTCATCCTCCAAAGAGGTTTTCTCACCTGATAGATTTCATTGGCTTTTATTTTTCTCCCCACAGGACCCACGTGTGGAGAAGAGCAGGGCTGTATGAAGCACGGCCAGGAGGACCAGCCTGTTGCTTGGTGCACGTTTGGAGCCAGCAGAAATCAGTCAAAAGAAGCAGTGATGGCTTTTCTTTAAAATGTGGCTTTTCTCTAAAACGTGGCTTTTCTCAGCCAGATTTGTTCATCACTTGGCTACAAAAACATTTGTGCCAGCAAAAAGTGGATGGTGTTATGGGGGTAGAAAGGGAAGGCTGGAGATGGGAGCAGCTCAGCTTCTCTCCACTGATGGCTTACAGTGGCAAATGCTATCTGAGGCTTCACATTGGCTTCTTGTCACATCCACGCTCAGCTGCCAGTGTGACAACTTCCCAGGGGAGAGGAGTCCCTGCCGGTGTCCCTGACTGCACAACGCATCTCCCCCACTGAAGATGTCTGCTTCGGCTGCCACTCTTCGACTGCAGCACATTGTTTTCTGGTTTCTTTATGTTGCCTCATCAACAGAGTTGAGATGGGTCTGGTGTGCCCCTAAGAAGGCAGCAAAATTACCAGCAGGACAGCCTCAAAAGCAGCTTCTCCATTGACGCCTACAGGAGATCTCTGGATGATAACTGCTGCGAGGTTTGCTGGTACCCAGCTGTTGCTCCCAGCTTCGCCCTGATCTACAGGTAATTTTAACAAATGAATCACTGTGGTAGGTGAGTAGCTGAGATGTGGGTTTTGCATTGTACTCCAAAAAGCCTTTTTTCACCTCATCAGAGCAGCATGGCTCATCAGAGCCATGAAGGCCAGCAGCAGCACGGCTCTGGTTGGCATCTCCTGCAGGTGCTCATCCTAGACGTGGCCAGGGATGCTCAGTGTAACCCGGCAAGTGCCCTCCATCCTCCTCCTGGTGACACAGTCCAAGGAGGTGCTCGCGAGGGGATGGTGTGTGAAGCTGGCCCAAAGAGAGCGGTTCTGTAGCAGGCAGCACGGGGGCAGAAGTGATGGAGAGCAAGAAGGGTGATGGGAGAGTTTTGATCGACGTCTCCAAATGAGGATCCTGAAATACATTCCCAGGCCACAGAAACCACACTGGAAAATTTGCTCGGAATTACGTGCTGTCAGGGATGGAGATGGGGCTCGGAAGAGCAAGGCTGAGCAGCGCAAGCCCAGATGGGGCCTTTTGGTGTCGATTAACAAAACAAACAAACAGCGTTGCCCATAATGAGCTCCGGCTTCAAGCGGGGAGGATGGTGATTAAAACAGGATGCCACCGCTGCCATGTGCTCTTGGGTTTGGGGCGAGGGCCCCGTGGCCTGCTATATGGCAGTGCCTGTGGCCCCTTCCCAGATCCCCGGGGCAGATTCCTCTGAGCCCCACAGTGTGGTCCGTGGGTGCAGGGGGATGCCGCTGGCATCTTCCCACGTGTCCCCAGATGGTTTGGTCTCTCACATTCCCATTGTTTTACTGCAGGGCAAAGCATTCAAATCCAGCCTGTGTCCCTCTGGGATGGATCTTGTAAGAGCAGATTTCAAGCAGGGGCAAAGGATTTGCTCCGGTGCCAGCAGCGGGGTCCTCAGTGGCTCTGCCCGGGGTGGCTGCCCTGGGTCTGGCAGCAGGAGCAGACCCCAGGGATGTGGTCTGTGCCGATCTGGGTGCGGAGGGCAGCCCCGCTCCCAACCCCTACCCTTCCACCACAGATCGATGCAGAAATCACACCATTACTAGACTGCTTGTAATAAAATCCCATTGCTTGTAAAACCTCTTTCAAGTGAGACCCCAGACGGCGTTTTTTCCCTGTTCAGCCTGCCTATAGCACAGTGACAGGGCGAGACCTGCTGTAATCGAGCTGTGGCTCCAGCTCCAGGAGCTCTGTGGCCTTTCCCCACTCCCCATTCACCTTCCTCCATCTCTCCAGGGTCCATTGAAGCTCCCCCTTAACTGCTGGTGCTGGGAGAGCCACCACACCCGGTAGGGACCCTCTGCTCCTGCCCACCAGAGAGCAGAAGGGTGAGCATAAAACACTCTGTTTGCCTGGTCCTCACCATCTCCCAAGCTGTGGTGAAGTCATTTCTCACCTCCAACAAGGCTTTCACATGGTTGTGTGTGCCCAAGACCCAAACGTGTGAGCAAAGAGGCACAAAAGCACAGGACAGAGAAGGATGCTGGTGCAAAGATTAATCTGATTTTCCATCACATGTTTACTTGCAGCACCCCAGGTGTATCTCTGGAGCCTGCTCGTGCTTTAAAGGTCCTGGCTTTCCTGCCATTGTCCTGAAACATGAAGTGGTTTCAGGGGCCCAGTGTGTTGGGGCAGTAATGAAACCCGTCTGGGAGCCGATCGCTTCTTTATCTCCCTAGCTCCGTGTTCCTGAGGACCACGTTTTTTAATTTGTGTTGGATAAACAATATGGGATTGTGTACGCAAAGAAGCTCTAATTATCCCCTCGGGTTGTGTTTCCTTAAAGGAAATGAACTGGGCACAGCGTTCCTGCTGGAGAGGCGCACCGGCGCAATAGCTTCCAGATTTCTCCCCATGCCACGACAACCCGGCAGCTCCGGCGACCCCAGAGGGAGGAGAGGCATGCTGCATGCTTGCTCCCGAGGGCTGGCTTCAAAGGACATGGGGGTCCCTGTTGCCTGAATAAACACCCCCGAAATGTGGGTGCTTCCAGCACGGTGGGAGCCTGGGGGATCCGGGAAGGAGACCCGAGCCTCACGCAGCAATGGGGTCCCTCTGGGCGGTCAGAGCTGCCCACCCCACCAGCCTGGGGCACAGGAGAGCCCCAGTGGAGTCTCTTGTGCCCTGTAGCTTTGGCCCATGGCCCCCAGCCCTGCAGCCTCCCTTTCTCCCCTGCCCCGTTTCTGCTCCCCACCCAGCTCTGCCCCGTGTCCTTCGCTCCCGGCCAGGCGCTTGAGCATCTCTGCTCACAGGCACAGCACGCGTGGCTCACTCTGCCCATCACACCTGCACAGTCATCTCCTGCTCCTGCTGCCACCCCATCTGCAGAGGCCTCTGCTATTGCAGGCTCCCGTTTTAGGCAGGATCATGCGCAACGGCTGCAGCCATCAGGACTTTCTCCCAGAGCCCTTTCCCCACCCCGGGCAGGAGCTGCTGTGACAGCAGATCGATTTGCCTCATTAAGTAGGGAAGCGCAGCAAGTGGATGCAGACTGGAAACCAACCTCTCACCAGGGCAATCCGCTAAGGGTAGTCTTGATTCAGATCTTTAATCCTTCCTACCAGGAGCTTAAGCTGCATGCTCTCACCCCACTGCCCAGGGAAACAGTCCCTGCAGAAAGTGCTTGGAGGCTGCGAGGGAAATTATCTGCCAGAGATTACTTAGCGTTTGCATGGGCCCAGACTGGGTTTGGAGCCATTCTTAGATAAGCTATTACTTACAAGAATTGCCTGGTTATTCACTGAAGCTGTGAGCTGCTGTAGAAATGCCACCTCATGCCCTCTCCAGGGACAGGCAGAGCCCAGGTCTCAGACAGCTCACCGAAGTCACAGCTGCTCCTAGATAACCCCCTGTAGGCATGATCATCTGCCCATGCAAGAGAGATGAACCATGAATCTTCTGTATTTATCCCCACTCCACAACACTCACCAATCTTTATTTACACTGCTGACAATTGCTTTGGGCTATTTTTAGGCTTTATTGCTGATTGTATCTTTAATGTTATGGGTAGTTAACTTGGCAGCAGGGGAGTTAATGTGGGAGGCTTTCACCTCTCCGGAGACCTGACATCAAACCCTGCTTATGGCAAGTGAAAACGAGGATGGTGGATCCTCCTCTTAGTCCATTGACCTCCACGGATCATCACATAATTGGAGCTGATGAGCAGCCTGAGACAGGGATAGCACCGGTGCCCAGGGAGGAGCACCAAGACCTCCTGAGGAGGACAGCTCCTCTGAGATGGCCCTGAGATGGGTGACTGCTCTGGAGGGATCAGCCTCCAAGCCCCCCAAGACCCATGCCCCTTCCCAAGGGTTTGCTTTTACCTTTCCTGCACTGGGAGGGTGAGCTGCTCTATTGAAGCCAACAAAGCCAGGTGGAGCAAGAGCTGGGCTTCTGCAAGGGGCTGCTTGCAAAATGGTCCAGGGGGTCCGGAACTTGGGATGAACCGAAATGGGGGTGGGGAGGACCCAGAGTTTTGGGGGTTTGGGCAGGAGCTGCAGAGGCACGGGGGAGGTACAGACCGCCCAGCAGTGTTTCAGGATTCCCCTGACATGTGGGGAAGATGAAGGGGGACATGCACTGATCCAGAGTGTGGATGTGAAGTGGGGTGACTGCTGGCCCCTCGCTGCCCCCCACGCCCAACCCCACCAGCCTTGGGAGCAGCGCCAGCCCCCTGGAGCCCCCGCGCCCTCATTAGCAAACTGCAACAAGAGGCCACATGGTTGTACAAGTGTAACATAAACCGTTCATTCCCCGTGCTTACTCGCTGGGAACCGGCTTTACCGAAGGATTTAAATTCAATTTGTTTTATTGAAGTTTCTTTTTTTCCCCAGACCAATGCATCAAACTATCATTTTACTGAGATCAGCTGCTCTCAGCCTCCTCTTACGCCCTCCCTCTCTGTTCCCTCCCTTCGCCCCCCACATCCCACTGTCTGGATGAGCCCTCTAATTCTTTCTCCTCTTTCAAGCCCACCAACGCTTCCTGCAGTATTAGCCGTAGAAATGCCATGAATTTCCTTTGTGTTCCTGGTTGAAAAAGGCGGAGGGGGGGAAGGAGAAAAAGCACAGCGCGTGGCAGTGCTAGGGCTGACAATAATCTCTGCGGTTTTTCTCCCAGCCCCAAGTTTATCCCTGTGCAATTCAGCGTAGGAAAGCTAATAACGATGTGTCAGGAAGACCTGATGTATATTTTCAGAGTTGAATGGCTGGGCCAGCAATGCCTCCTGCACTCCCACCCAGGGCTTATTTGTCTCTGAAGACCCCAGCCCTTTCACGCTGGTTTAATATTGGTGATTTATAGGGGCGGTCTCTGTTATTTTTTAACCTTCTTTCATTCTCTCCCCTGCCCACCCCCTCCAAAAAAAAAGAAGATCCCTGCCTTGATTGCACCTTTGCAGCTTTGTCCTGCTGGAGCCTGCGCGGGTTGCAGGGAGCTGCCAGCTCATTCCCCCCAGCCCCGCCGCAGAGGGACAGAGCCAAGGACCGCTCAGCAAGCCCCAGCAGTCAGGTGTAGCAGCACTGGGGCATCTCACCCAGCTGAATGAATGCTGGGGCTCGTCTGATTTACAGCTTGATGAATGAAACAGCAGTGACATCAAATAACCGGGCATTACCCACAGCAAGCCGGATAGTGTGTTATCAGCTGGTCCCTTCCCTCTGCCTTCACTGTATCTTGCATTCCTGTGCATGGGTGGGCTCTCAGTTAGATCATGACCCTGCCCAGATTTATGCCTCTGTTTATCTGTCAGCATTGGAAACCATCTGCAGGGAGGATGCCTTTGAAGCAGTGGAGCCCGCAGCAGGAAGGTTGCTGCAGGAGGACGGACACTCTCATTTGCCCCCTCTCACCCACTGTTCTCTGTGCGAGAGTGGGACAGTGAGGATGGGGCGCGAACACTGTGCTGGCAATCTAGCATGTCCAGGCATGGGGACATTGCTGGCCTCCGGTGCACTTGGAGGTGGAAAGACCTGCAAGGGGTGGTCCATGCCCAAAAGGTGATGGGTCAGCTTTATACTGCAGAAGGGATGGAAGCTGCTATGTTCTTTCCAGAGGGAATTAGATCTCCAGAGATATGAATTGTCTAGAGAAGGTAACCCAAGAGCTTACCTCGTCCCAGACCTCGCTTCCCACAGTGGCCAATGCACCGTGACAACTATCTGGAGCCTTGGACAGGATGGGACTTTCCTCCAGCAGCTGCTCCTGCTGGGAAGGGGAGGGTGCTGGGGGCTGAGCGCTCCACAGGACTTTGCATTTGATGCCGGCAGCTCCTAAATGGATCACTGGAGCTTCAGTGGGAAACACAGTCTGGTTCATGAGGTTTCCAGACCAGTTCCTAGTTTCTAATATTTTAAAGCTTTTGTCCACAACACCTATTTATTTGGGTTCCTTACACCTGGAGAGGGAATCACCTTGGGCTCACAAAAGTTCCCAGAGATCCTGGTTAGCATCAGACAGGGGTACGGAAAAATACAAACCTATTATAGCCAAAAAAAAAAAAAACAAAAAAAAAAAGGATTAAGTTCTTGCTTATGCTACCTGTGACCTCAAAGTCACAAATAAATGGAAGGCAATAACAAAATGCAGTTCTGCTTCACACCAAACACAGCATCCTTTGCGGCTTCAGTATTTTGGCTACCTTACTACACCAGCAGCAACACAGACCTTACACCTCACAGATGGTTTGTTCTGGGGAGATTCCCAAGTTACATCTTCCCTCTCTGCCTTTTCATACAAAATGGGACCATCTGTCTCTTCCTCGCTCCTGTTTTTCCTCTCTGCACAAGTCACGCTGCCGTTCAGCACAAATGCATGGTCCTTCTTCCCCTTAGTCTTCCTCAGAGAGCACAAATGGGCTCTGGTCTTCCCCAGCCCCTTCTGGCCACAGTGATCTCTGGGCTGCTCACCCGTGGTTGCAGTGGTTGCAGTATTTTGTAAATCATCAATCATGAGAAATACCTCAACATAAACTTTATAAAATGAGCAAGTTTTTTTCTGTTTGGTCTCTATAGAGACACCATATGACATACTAACCATACAGATGATAATTTGTTTCTCAGTTTGGGGGTTGGCCATTACATCTCCTGTTTGCAAAGTAACTTCTTTTCCCATTTATTTGTACCAAGGCTGCTGCGAGACATGTTCCTGGGTGCTGATGCGCACAGCTCCTTTTGAGACAGATGTGTGCTAAGGGTTATGCATGCATTCATGTGCAGAATTGCAAACTATCTATAGCCTGGCTTGTGTGTGTGTGTGCATCGATGTGCATTTACACCCAGAGGTGTGTGCTCCTGTTTTATCACACATGCATCCCTACATGCGATCACAGAGCACGGGATGCGCGCCTCCTACACGGGATGCCTGATGGAGCTGCAGGGTGAGTGAATATGAAAAATTACCCGTGCTCTGTCATTGTATGTTTTTGTGGGGAGGGACTGAATGCAAGATGGCACGAGTGGCCAGGACGAGGGGAGCAGGATTGCCCTAAATCAGCCAGCCCATCTCTCTGTGGCAGCACCTTGCACAGCAGTGGCTTTTCCTTCCCTGCTCTTCCCCAGTACCAGCCATGCCCTGGCGAGGTGATAATGTGTTTATTTCCTAAGGGGGAGAACAAATAACTTCCTGAGTTCTGGGCTCTTCTGTGTTTTATTATCCTGCTCCCTAGCACCCGCCACTTGCAGTGGAGAGTCCCTGCATTGTAACTGCAGAAACAATTATGTTTTCATTACGAAAGCAAATTAAGGCGCTTGCTTAATCGAGTTTATTAAATACCAATGAAGTCCCTGGGTAAATGAATGGCAAAGAGGCTTTCTGTGCTCAAGTCAGGAAGGAAACAGAGAAATGTAATCAAGGCAATGGGCTCGCAGGCACGCACGGCCAGGGTGGGCAGTGAGCTCTGCGGGCAGCAGCCCAGTCCTCGCAGGTTGCCACCTGCCTCTGGGAGGAGACTGGCCCGGGGCAAATGGCCCAGCTGTGAAACCTCGTTTGAGGTCTGTGCCACAGCCCCAAAAGCCGGTGCTCCCTCCAGTCCTCTCCTCTCCGGGCTCACTGGGGCACCCTGCCAAAGCTGGGGGGCTCAGCAGGAGCACGCATGGGGGAAGACTGCAATGTAACCCCATTTGTCCATCTGATCAGCACTTCTCCTCTCTCCCATGGCAGCCTTTGGATGGTTATTTTTAGCTCCCGTTATTTCCCTCAGGCCAACTTTTCTGTCACATTTCATCCCTTTCTCAGTGTTTCTGGTTGTTACTTTCTTCCTTCAAGATGCCTTCTCTTCCAGATCTTCTCTCCATCTGCCTTCCCCCACGCTCCCAGCCTCTGGGGGACGGCGGGGCGAGAGCTCAGCATGGGTTTGGGAATGGAGAACAGGCAGAGGCTGGCTGTGCTGCTGCCAGCCCCAGGCTGAGCTGGGCTGCCAGTGGGGAAGGGCTCCTGGGGTGGGATTTGGGAAGCTCTCCCAACATTGCCAAGGGGACTCTGCTCTGGCGTCAGGCAAGAGGAGCTGGAAATCCCCTGGCAGCACCCCAGAGAGCGGGTTTGCTCCAGCAGCTCTGCTGCCCGGGGCCAGGTGGGAGCCAGAAGGAAAAAGGGAGGCTGAAGGCACCCCAAGTCTGCTGCTGCTTCCCCACGCCCTTCACCCACCCGGCACGATAGCAGCAGTGCTCGGCTGTGACGATGGGCTTTGCTCCATCTCAAGGCCTTCAGTGGAAGGGTGGAGGCTGCAGAGAGGAGCCCTGAGCCACGTGTCTTTCCTGGGGCTTGCACATCCATGCCAGCCAGCAGTGCAGTGGCGGGGAGGCAGGCAGCTTGGTGTCCTCCTGTGGCTCCCCTGCCTCCATGGCTGCGCAGGCTCATGGCCACCAAGGCACTGGGGGGCTTCCTTCTCCCCGGATGTTATTTTTCTTTGAAACTGGTTGTGACACTTGGATTTTAAAGACCAAACATGGCTTATTAAAAAAAAAAAAAAGTAACCAAAGTGTCAGGGCTGATTTGAAATGGAAAACAGGGTCCAGGGGGAGAAAAAAAAAAAAAAGACAAGACTGTTTTCTATTGAAATGCATCAGGGCACACTCTTTTCTCAGCTTCTCTTTGTCCTTCCCTCCTTTTCCCCCAAAACACTCTAATGTCTTCATCCTGCTCCTGCTCCTTGTGCAGGTCCATCCCTTCCCCTCAGCAGTGCTCATGGCCGCAGCGAGGGCCAGAGGAGGGGTCCCTGACCGAGTCTGTATCCTCGCTTTGTGCCGAAGGGTGTGCAGGGGCTGGGGGATGCCTGTGCCAGCCCCCTCTTCTCTCCCCCAGGTAGCAGAAAGCACATGAGCTCTGGGAGCAGCAGCAACGGGGTGTCTTTGCATGGCAGCATGCCCAAGTGCATCAGCCCAGGCGATGAACAGGGTGTATTTGCTCTGTCACAACATCCCTACCTTCTTTTGTCCCCATGGTGAAAGGAAAGCCCAGACTTTCTTCCTTTGAGCTCATTTCTCTTCCCTCTGTCAGGGCTTCTGGACCTCAGAGGACATGCAGGCAGCTTTTTGGATCTCTTCACTTGCTATTCTAAGGGCTGATGCTCCTGCACTGGCAGCACCAGCCATCCAGCGCCAGCTGGCAGTGGTGGCTTTGCTCAGGTCCCCCTCGGTGCTGCGACCCTCCTGGGATGATGTCACGAGGAGCCAATGGGGTGGGATGGGAACCACTGCACGGCCCAGGCAGCCTGGTGCCCTACAGGGCCCTTGGTGCTTTAAGGTGATGCTGTAGAAAATTGGGACTCTCAAAAAAATGGAGAGAAAGCTTCCAGCTGAGTTCCCAATATAGTAACAGTGCTTCTGCTTGTCCTATTTTGTGGTGACTCTCATGCACCTCGCTCAGCAGCACGGACTGTTCCCTGGGCTGCATTGTGTTTGGCCGTAACACTCAGGTATTACTAATACAAGATCCTGACAGGTCTGCGCTCCGCAGCCTCATGCCCCGCACTGGAATCTGCACGAAGCCGAGAGCTGCCACTGAGGCGTGTGGCCATGGCTCTCCGCCAGCAGAGACACGGGCTCCTGCCGGCACAGGGACACAAGCTTTGGGCACTGAGATAGCACAGGGAAAAGTCATGGACTGGGAAATGACGCGGACCGTGGCTGAGATGCTGCTGAGCTGTACCGCATCCTGCGCAGCAGGCTGGAGCGCTGGCACCGATGCCCACTCGGTACAGCCCAGTCCGCACCATGCGGGAGCCTCCACTGCTCTGGGGCCTCTGTACATTGTGCCGAGGCTCTGGGCAGGCACAGAAGCACTTGGGGTTTCAGAAAACATGCCCAGGCCAGGTGGGTCTACTTTAGCCCAGAAAAGCACTGGACATTTCTATAAATAGTGAGAAAGCCACAGTGGCACTAAGCAGGAATAAACACCTCCTGCGCACGAGCCCTCCTGCTCCAGGACATAAGCCAACCACTAACGTATGGGGTTAAGATAAAACAGTCCTTAAGGGCTTCCCATAATACTTCCTTCAAGTGCTTTTTAGTACTTCTTGCAGCTTACTGCTAACAGAGACAGGAGGCTGAAGGGAGCTGAGAGACAGTGGTGGCCCAGTCCAAGAGAGCATCTGGTGTGGTGGTGTGACCACACCATGCATAGTGACCCTGAGCATCACCTGTGCCCTGCTCTCTCTGTCAAGCCCAGGATCACAGCTACCTTTTCTTCTTCTCTTACTGGGCGTCATCTTACTGTTTCTCTGAATCTTGGGTAGAGATCTGAAGTTTGACATGCTGCGCATGTCTGTGGAAACCTAACGGGTAAAATCCTGGGTGTTTTGGGTCAGCAGTCATTGCAGGAGGGTTGGTTGGAAAATCTGGCCCCAGCCTGACGCACTGCAAATCGGTCCTTGCAATCCACGCTTCGCTCTGGTCCTGAGCCTAAACAGAGATGTCCTCGAACACGTGCTGCATAATCAGTTACGTGACACTGCTCCTGCTCCTTTGCTGGGGAACTGAAGCATCATGAAACAGATGAACATCGAACACCAGATAACGCACTTCCTCGTGCGAGCTCTCAAGATAGAGAAATCATCCAGCCTAAAATTCACAAAACTGCAAAAACCGTTGAGCATTTCCCTCCAGTGCCACATGCCTGAGCACTGGGGGTTGCTCACAGTGCCTCTGCTGCCCTGGCATCAGCAGCCAAAGCCTCAGCAGTGCCCCTGCGCGGCCCTTCTGCCAGTGGGAACGAGGAGGGGAGGAGGATTGGTGTGCGCAGCTGCTCCCTGTTGTTTCCCATCTCCTGCTCCCCTGCTGACCGAGCACCTGGGACCTGGGCCTCACCTCACTTCTTCTGAAGTTCAGGTTTATTAAGTTGTGCATTACAGGCTGTTTGTAACAAATCACCATGGGGAGAAAACTTAAGAGATTGCAATGGCTTGGACCAAGCAGCAAACCCAGGTTATTTATATTTTATAATGTGAAATCTATGCTTGCTCTACAAGGGCTTGGGAGTTAGATGCCTTTCAAGCTCCTGAATAGCAAAATAAGGCTTGAAGCAAACACTGCTGGGGTATTTTCCATCATTTAAAGCAGGGTTTTTTAATTCCCCTTTCTGTTTCTGTCTCCCTCTCCTTTCTTCCTGCAGTCTCCAGTGAGGATGCCCCGCAGCCGGCAATACCCCTTTCTGCAGGGCCCATTCCCACGGCCGCTGCAGCAGCATACACTGCGCGGGGGAGCTGGTCTGGGGAGGTTGCTGCCTGCAAGCCCGGAGCCAGGCTTCCCCGCTGGCTGGGGTCACGGCGAAACTCTGAGCAGCATGGCTGAAACAGGAAATTTCTTCTCCCTGTGTTACTACACGGCTATTCCCTGTTCATTGAGCTGGGGACAACTCTGCCCAGGGCATTGGTCTCCAGTCCCTTCTCTGTTGACATCTCCCACTGGTCCCAGCACAGGGACAGAGTGGGGTGGGATGAAGCTCCAGCCCCAGAAGCTGCTTGAATTACTGTGTTGTGAGTACTGGGTAGGTCTGCCCAGCTCCTGTTACAGAGAGCAAGTCCCTGGGTGTCACGCACACCTTCAGCTGAAGGTCTTTGAGAGCTCCACACCAACATTGCTGTGAAATACGGAGGCCATCAGCTCCAGGTCCACCTTCCCAGGACAGAGGTAGTGTGGACTGCACGGAATGGTGCATGCTTTGAGGATGCATCTTCTTGGCTGAAAGTCCCTCCTGGGGTGAAAGACCCCGCGGTGGCTCTTTGCACTTGGACAAAGCAAAAATGTTAGCAGCCAACTGCTTTCCCACCAGGTTTCGCCAGCAGCTTATGCAGCCTGACCCCTCCAAACGATGCTCTGCGAGACCGCAGGGCAGAGCGGAGGAGGGCTGGGCTCGGGGAGAGGCTCATGCCCACCAGGCTGGGGGGACGCCCCGGGGTCTTTCTCTTCCGTAACTCCTTCGGTCGCTGCTGCTTCATGAGATGAAACCGCTGACCGCGCACCATCCCCTCCCACCCCCCNCCCCCCCCCCCCCCCCAGGGACCCCCTGTGCGGGGCTGCAGGGGGGAGGGGGCGGGAGGTGCCGGAGGGGGGCGGGAGGGGGGGGTGGGGAGGGTCGGGGGATGTACGGGGGGGCCGCGGGGGACAGGCGGACCCTACCGCCGCGCTGCCGCTAGGGGTAGATCTCGCCTAAGGAGAGCCCACATCCAGCCTGCGGGAAGGGCAGGGCGGAGCGGGGAGGGGAACGGTGGGAAAGGAGGGGAGAGGAGGAAGGAGAAAAGAAGAAGGGAAGGGGAAAAGGAAAAAGAAAAGAAGGCAGGGCAAGGTGGAAAGAAGGAAAGAAAGAAGGAAGGGAGGGAGGGAGGACAGACAGTGGTTCATCAAAGGAGCAACGCTCTGGGTGCTTTATTTTCACTCAGGATAAAGCACACGCAGAATAGATCTCCACCCTCCGGCTTCATAAGGGTTTCCTGCCCGAGCCAAACCCCAGCTGCTGCAAGTAACCCAAGTGACCTGGGGAAGCGACCGGTTGCTCCCCAAGTGGGTGGTGACAGCAGCAGGGAGAGGGGGAGCTGGCTGGAGGGGTCGGGCTGGCAAGGCAGGGCTGCTGGGAGCCCGTCGCGACAGGGAATGGCCTCGCTCACTGCTCTGGGGGGATGCAGAATTGTGTCTCCCCTTGTGCAGCCAGCCCTGCCTGAGCTGTGCCCACCCCAGAGCGCTCCTCCCGCACACAGGAGCCTCCCACCCCTTATCAATGATATCAAGAAACAAAGAGGGAAAATTGTTTCCCTCCCAGAGCAAAATTTAGGTTTCAGAACACTCATTCCACATGCATTTGTTGAAGATGTAAGAAATCAAAGGGCTAGGGGAAGGATTTCCCCCAATTACCTATAGTACTGGCACCAGTAGGAAGAGGAGGCAACAGGCAGAAAAGGAGACACAAAGCCACAGAGGGACGTGGATGTGGTCAGTGTTCCTGGAAGCCCATCCTGCCTGGTGCTTTTCTTTGCTGTCTCAGTGGTAGCAGAGGCCTGAGAACGGGGATTTACTACAGAAAGCACATTCAGGCAAAGCATTTTGCATGTGTCATTGTTCAGCAGCTCCCTAAACCATAGCGACTGAGTCATCGCTAGATGACTAAAGTCAGCCCTGCTGTAGAGATGAGGAAATCGAGGCACTGAGCAGGGCGGTGAGGGTGATTCTCCCTTACTGATCATGCCAAAATTGCTTGGAGAACTCAGTGAAGCTCAGGAGCCCTTCGAGACAGGCTCCAGCTCAGCAAACTGAGAGATTACAGCAGAGAAGAGGCACAGCTCATGAACTGTAGGGCAGGAGAAGCACCGACAGCCGAGACAGCCTGGCTTTTACAACTCCCAAAGCTAGAAAGCCTGTTCTGCTTTGATGTCCATCACTGTCCATGCCGCTCGCCCAGACCAGCCATCCCCAGGACCTCCATCGTGCACCTCTGAAACACAGCCAAACTGGGCGGGAGGCACAGCCATTGCACAGCTGGCGGGCTGCTCCGGGCGGGAGGTGAGAATCACAACAGAGGCAATGGAAATCAAAGCGGGGGAACTGGGAAATTACCTGTTTTGGCGTTCATCCAAGGCTCGAGACAAAGCTGGGCTCTAGAATGATCTTTCTGGGTCAGCGACTCCGGCATCTGCACTTCAGGTTTTGTTTGCACCTTTCCAAGCAGGTGAAGGAGGAGTATGGGACCCCAACCTGCCAGGTGGCTGGAGACCTGCGCGCGTGGACATGGCTTGCCTCACCGGCTCTTGGAGCCCAGGAGCAGTGAGATGTGAAGCTGACAGGGTATTAAATGACTCTCAAGTCAGGTTTGTTTAGAACTTTTTGGTTTGAAGGAATATATATATTTTTTTTGAGAAAGGGTTGAATTTCAGCTCAAATCCCATTAATAAATGTCTCCTTTGTTCTTACATTGAGCTGATTTGATTTGCAGAATGTGCATGGAGGACCGGCCAGAGCAATACATGCAGAAAAAGCCACTGTCAACTGAACGCACTGAGGGTGGGGAGCCTGGTGAGGACTTTGCTGGGGCAGGAGTGGAGGCATCATCGGGGCTTCACATGCAGCCAGTGCTGGTGCTGGCCTTCACCACGCCACTGCTCACAGCTTGCCGCTGGCAGGCAGCTTTGCCTTTGGAAATGCCAGCTGCTGGGGTGTGCTCAGCTCCCCCGAAGCAGGCGCTACTCCAACACCCCTGGGAAGGCTTTGTGATCCCGTCCTCTGGAAAACAGGGGGCTGAGCCAGAGGAGCCCAAGCTTTACAAAGTTAGGCCCTGGAAGGAAAGGATTGGGCATCGTTTCTCCATGTGGAGCCCCTAAAGGTGGAAAATACAAAGTCAGGAGGAACACCAGATGGTCATGTCCTTTGGCAGAGGTGGAGGATGCAGGCCCCTGGGTGCGGAGCAGCTCCTGTGTTGGGGGACGCAGAGGCATTGCGGCTCACACCGGCATTTACAGGCAGAGCTGGCAGGGACAGGGCTGGGAAGCCAAGACAGGGCTGCACGTTGCTCCGCTCCTGGAGGGCAGCTCTGGGTGGGAGGGGAGGGCTGCAAGCCCACCGCAGAGCACCGCAGGCTTGTGTGCATCAGTGGGGGCAGCAGCCAGCAGGAGGGAGCGGGCAGGACAACAAGGGAGCATCTAGCCGGCTCCAGAGGGCCCTGGGCCAGGGTGATCTGTGCCCTGCAGTCTCTGCCGTGCCTTACAGAGATGCAAATGGATCATAACGGACTAAGACAGAGGAATTCCTGCCAGTTTTACCATCTTTCTCCCAGGATGCTCCATGAGCGTCCATCCATCACCGTGCTGCTGGACAAGTCCAGACCCCTATGATTTGAAAACACACTGGTTTTCCATGTGGGTGTCTCTGCTTTGCAAAAGAGAAATAAGAAGGATTCTGCCCTCCTGATGTGGGACCCTGCAGCCACGGTGAAGTCAGAGGCATCTGCTCTCCCCACGGTCATGCATAAAAGAGATTTGCAAAGTTAGCTTAGCTTTTAAGTCAATTCATCAGCAGAGTTGCAGGTGTCAAAGTGGGTTAGCAGTAGAAAATCTCAAGAAAATAAGCAGATGGGTGATGAGCAGCTAGCAAAATAAAATCACTGGAGTGCTTTGTCTTGATTTGCTGGAGCAGCTGATAAGCTTCACAAAGCATTACAAACACCGGGGGACGAATCCTGCTGCCCCATCATGAACAGGAGAGGGCTTGGTTCCCAGAAAGCAGGTTTCTCGGGAGTTTCCCCTCCGTAAGGTGGGAATGTATCACCACACCTTGTCACAGCAGCAGGACGTTGTGCCTTGGCAGGAACATAACAGCAGTGAAGAGCCCATTGGCTCTTGGTTTAAAATGTAAGGGAATTCAGAAGTGTTTTTGAGGGTCTAAAGGGAAAAAGAGAAGAGAGAAAGAAGAAAGGAGGTGAATGTAAAAACTTGGGTGTTTCTATAGCAGCAGCAAAGCCCCGTGATCAATGCTGGGAGCAGGTGGGACTGCATCCACGTCACTCATCCCAGCATGGTGACAGTGCTGTCAGCAGACAGATAAGAACCGGTTCCTTGTACGACTGATGTCCCACCATGTGAATCTGGGATGAATCCCTTCCCCACGAAGCTGGTGATGATGGGGGAATGAAGAAAGCATCTGCTTGGAAAACCTGCGGGAGAGAGGGAGGAGGCAGAGCCGGGAGGGACTCCAAGGAACCAAAATGCACCATGTTTCTCCTCGCATTTCCCACCTGAAATTTTCTGGTGCAAGTGGCAGGTTCTCCCAAAGAACCAAGTCCCACGAGACACTGGTGGGCATGAAGGCCATGGGGAAAGGGGCAAGCGGAGGGTCTGTGCTCCCCATGAGAGCTGACCTCTGCAGTACAAGCAGCGTGAAAGGGGAGCTCCTGGGGCAGTGGGAGATGGGGGGCAGAGCAGCAAGCACAAACCTTCCTGCACCCACTGCTCGCAGCAGAAAGTGTCCCGAGGACAGGAACTGCGAGAGCTGGTAGAGAGTCAAGAGAGCAGCTGAGAAAACACATTAATGCACCATAAAGAATGTCTTTGCTTCCCAATGATCTTTTTTATTACTATTATTTATTCATTTATACACTGCTGCTTTGCTTTTTTTTTCTTTTCTTTTTTCTTTTTTTTTTTTTTCCCCCCTTCTACCAGGCCTTTCAATGCCTCATACCACCCTCTCCACCCCTGGAGACTGCATTTAAATACTGTCTGATCTTTAGGCAAAAAGCAAAGGGATGGCTGGAAGGCGGGTGCAGGGGGACCATGAGCATGCCTGACACACGCCGCAACTCAGCGAGCAGTGCAATGCCACGGCCAGCACGCTGGATCTGGCCACAGCTCCTCCTTCGTCCAAATATTTAGATTCTAAAAAGGCTAGGATAGAAACACCAAGAAAAATAAATATTTTACAAACACAGTAACCGAAAACCTAAACAGGAACCCACCGCTTCTCTCTGCCCGGTGCATGCTACTGAATCAGAGTGAGCTGTGCATATATTTCACAGCTGTGGCACTGACACTTTATTTCCTTACAAAGGAATGCTATGCAGCTACAGCATAACATCAGACAACTTTTATATAGTTTGGGGAATGAAACAAAGTTATCTCAGGGTGCTGGACAGCTCGTGGGCTGGTACCGTCATGCCACTCCCTGCGGCGCTGACTTGGCACAGCTCAGGAAATCAAAACCTTTCTCCTCTGGAGAAAGCACGTGAGGAACCCGGACCTGGCCAAGCTCTGGGTCCCAAACACGATAGATGAATGCGTTCATGCACAGTAGGGCAGTGTGTGCAGGGCAGGTGCTGGCAGGGCAGGCTGAGAGCCCAGCACTCACTGGGAGCAACAGGACCATGAAGTCCTGAGTGAGCTGGGCAGGGGGATCGTGCAGGGCTCTGGGAGCCTTTCCGTGCCTTGCTTTAAAAATGCAGGAAGTACAGGGACTCTGCAGAGCCCTCTGTTCCCCGCACTGGCTCAAAGGCATGTGCTGGTGACCAGCAGCATCTCCTGCATGAGGCTGGCCTGTGCTCTGTTCCCCCAGCACAAGAAACATAGTCCCTCCAGGGCTCAAAGACTCAACATCCTATTTCTGATGCTGTATAACTGCCACCAGCCACGATCATTCCCCTCTCTCCTCAGGAAGCCCCTAAGCTCTTTTGGTCAGCAGTTTTTCTGGCTCCTAATTTTGGTCTCTGCAGACCAAAGGAGATCTTTTTGACTCGTTATTTAGGAGTCCCTCAGGAGCATGCTAGGTGCCTCCTAGAGACACACATCCCTTTCTGGGAGAGAAGGAGAACGGTAGATGGTCCCAAACCAAAAAGGAGCAAGACGTTACAGTGCGTGGTGCTGTGGTCGCTGGCTTGGCTCACCTGAGCACCAGTTGCAAAGGGCAACCACCACTGCAGACCTCTCCCCGGTCATGCCAAATCGCTCCCTTGGCAGAGCAGTGGAAGAGTGAATGAGCATGAGATGCTTTATAGCCTCTCAGCCCTAGAGATAGGATGGGACGGGCCTGCAGGATCCTCCTCCTGCCCCCTCGCAGCCTCCCACCCATGCACCAGGTGTCAGGGCTCACGTCTGCCATGTGCTGCCTGCTCCCTCGCTCTGTCCTCGGGGGAGAAGTACGTGTGTGCTGGAATGCTTTGTCTTGGTAGTTGAGCTTTTTTGCTGTTGTTGTTATTTTTAATCCGCATATTGTTCTGGATTTACGTCAGAGACAGCAGGTTGGAAAAATGTGCCTGTTTCTTTGAGCAAAACGTGTGAAGGTTGGAAATGCCCCCCAGCTCCTGGGGAAGAACATGCTGCCTCCAGCATGGCTTCACTGCCCTGCAGCAGCATCCCGCTGGGTCCGGCAGGGTGTGGGGAGAAGCTGCCAGCCTTCATCCCGTAGATTTCAGCAATGTTTATTCATTCATCGCTTTGAGTCCCAAAACCAAGGCCTTGGTGTAAGACCCTGAGGAAGAGCAGAGTAGGGGGGAAGGGGCTCGCAGTGCCAGACCAAGCAGAGGACTTGGTCCTGCACTGCTGTACCATGCCGGGATCCAGCTACCCCATGGGATGGGAGCTCAGCCTACCCCTGGGCGTGAGGGGCCTCGCAGCATCTTGCCCTCGAGTCCAGAGTTGCCAAAGAGACAGGCAAAGGCACGTTTTCCCCTGTAAGCCCAGAGGTCCTGGTCCAGGCAGCCTGGAGCATCCCACGTTGCATCAGTCCCATCAAGGTAAAATCCAATACCCACCAGTGACAGAAACAGTGGTTAATAAACCCGAATGAAGGCAGCATGGGTGAAGCTGGCTTGCCTGTCATGCAGCGTACCCCAAGAGGAACAGGGAGAACGACGTACCCTTGGCACTGTCTGTGGGAAAGACACAAGGCTGAGATGCAGACGTGGCGACCTCCTCGTCACTCGAGCCGTGCTCGCCTTCTCCCTTCCCCTCCTCGCCCTGCTCCTTATCTCACCGACTGCTCCTGCCACCCCATGCTGTGCTATTGCCATGCCCTGCTCTGCTCGGGAACCAAGGGGCTGTTCTTGCCTCCTCCCAACCTGCAGGGAGAGACCCCTTCTTATCTGCCCCGCTTGGCATTCGCAATAACCTTTCTGCATAGTGTTTGCATGCCTCAAGGAATTAAAAAAAACCCACACCAGGATCTCACTGAAAGCAACCAACTGTTCTTCTCGCATGTAAATGTTGCTGCTCTTTTGATTTTAAATGGCTTTAATGCCAAGTTCATCTGCTAATTCCCCTCCTGCCCCTTGTGTATTGTATATTAGGAGAAATGTTGTTCTGTATCATGAGCAGTTTATTTTATCGAGTTTAAGAGAAAATCCCATACTGAGATGCTGCAGATAAATATTCATTGTCACATCTGTTTTGGTTTAAGATTGTTGCCTAAAATGTTAAAAATACAAACATATTTGGCGGGGGAGAGACTAGGGCGGGAGGGTTGGTGTGGGCTGCTGAAGTCTGGGCCTTTAGTGCAGCTCGTCAAACGTTTTATCGCCAGCAAGGAGAGGAATCACAATGAGGGTAAACCTCACTCAAGGGAAAGAAAAAGGGAACAACAGCCCCAACAAGACCCAGACAACCCCGAAGCTGGGACCCTGCTCACAAGTGGACCTTACCTCAGCAGGAGCAACCCACAGCTTAGCTCCGAGCTGCAGGGCTGGGGCAATGCCTTGGCACCACTGGTGATACGGGAGGTTTCCCATTGTCACCTGCTCAGACCATCCTCGAGGACCTCTTATAGCACCTTACCACCCAGCAATGAGAAACAGGGAAACAAAGGCACAACTGGGATGTTTTCCTGGTCTGTGCCACCGTGAGTGATGCTGTGCCATGGGCTGGCTGCTCTGGCACGCAAGGTGTGAGCTGTGGGGACCCGGGGACCCAGCAGCAGCACAGGGAGTTGGATGGTGGATGTGGCAAGTGTTCAGACTGTGCACACCGGTTTCCACCCCAGCTCCACCCAGAAGTGGCATGGTGGCCTCTTCATGGAAGCAGCTGGTGGGTCCCTGTCCCATCCATAGCTGACAGATGTCCACATTATAAATAAGCGTCCTGAATGACTGGCACCAATTAACTCCACTGGTAGCAGTTTTCAGCAGGGAGGCCAAGAGCTGGATTGGGTCCTGCTGTCTCCAGGAAGGGTTTGTCTAGGCCAGACTTGAGACACACAGTGATGGGGCAGCATGGGACAACATCAAGGAGACTCAGTTTGGCACTGTCTATGCTGTCCCTGCTCCAGAGACAGAGCCCTTCCCTCGCTGGGTCTGCCAGTCCATTACCTCTGCTCAGCACTAAAATTTTATTTTACATTTAAATAAACTAAACTAAACTCGCTTGACCTTATTTTTTTCTTTTAAAGCTTTTGCAGCTTCACCGAATGCAGCCAGTGAATATGGGAAGGCATAATAATAAGGATAACGCTTTCCACTTACTGAGCACTTTATATTCTCCAAGCACTGTACAAACATTAACTAATTAAACAGAGCAAAGAAGCAGCCCTATGCTCTGTCCTAATGCTGGGAAATGGAAACAAGGAAACTCTGAACCAATATGTCAATAACATCAAAGTCCTATTGTCCTGGCCTTGGCTTTGTTGCAAAGGAATCTGAAATTGTCTCAGAGTTTCCAACACGGCTTCAGGCTCTTCACACTTGGGAAACAAGTGTGAAAAAAATGTTTCAGAGTCAGAAGACAAACCATGATCAAAGTTGGCAGAAATGGCCAAGGAGACCCCAGGACTGCAGCCTCCCCCTTTGATGCCGCCTCATGTGGGAGCCATCCCGGCAGCTCTCGCACACAAACGCCAGAGCCCTTTCCGAGGGCTGGCATCTTCCTCGGGGCCCTCTCATGCGCATCTGGGGGATGTTTCCTATTAAGGATTCACACTCTGGTTGAGTTACATTCCTAATTGTGGAGAGTTTAACGGCCCTAATAGGAAACACACCCGCAGTGGAGTCCCTGTGAGTCATTCTCCCATCGGAGCGGTCCTCGGGCCAGCTGCCACATGGCAGGGACACGCTCTGCATGCTGTCTGCTCGCCTCAGGGGGACGCAGGACCAGGGCCCCACGGGGACCCCTGCTTCCAGCCTTTCACCGTGTCACCGCTGCTCTAGCCACAAAGTGCCAGTGCCAGCTGGTCGTGCCTTGGTGGGATAGCGCCTTCAAGGAGACCATCTGCGCTGGCCATCCCATTCTCACAGGAGCATCTGCCGCTCTGGAGGCGGGAGGGGGTATGGATCAGGACCTGGCACTCAGTGACACTGCGGAATGACCGTGGACATGTTCTCCAGACCTTCAGTTTGCGTTGTCTGCCCAAGTGGACCAGTGCATAGCTGCTCTCTGTCTATCTGCTGGGAGAAGGGAGTTAATAAATGGGGCCAGAAGGGTTCTGGCCAGCTCCAGAAAGTCCCATCCCAGCTCATGCCCAGAAATGAGGGTGTCTCAGTCCCTCTTCCTGTCGCAGCTTGGGGATCTGGGCTCCTGCCCCAAAGGGCAGTCGCTCTCTTGTTTAGCAAACCGAGGTGACGTTTGGGTGATGCCCATTTGCGCCAGTGCTCAGATGTCCCATTCATCATTGCGACAACCTGCACGGCTCCAGCAAAAGGTCATCTCAGCTGTACCAGCCTTTCCCTTTCACATTTATGCTCATGCCAAATTAATTCTTCACCATAAACCCAAATGCCCCTATTGCAATTATTTGATTTTTTTCTGAATCAACCTAGTTTAAGATATCTCCCTTTCCTCCATCCCATCACTCTCTGTTATTGAGAGACACCAAAGAAAAAGCATCAGCCTATGCACTTTTAGGACAAATTCTGTAACTCTGGGGATGTTCTGGCTGAATCTCAGCGCATTTTTCTGTGTCTGCTTGACAGCAATACCTGGTGATGTCAGATGAGCCTCTAGGGCCCTCAGCTCTCATTACCAGCCTGTCTAATTAAGGAGAGATGCTGTTGCTGACTGCTTTTGGTGAGCAACGGCGGGGATGCAACAAATGCCAATCTCCATCACACAATGGAAAGCACCAAGGGCTGTGTTTTTTGGGTCTGGATCTTCAGAGCACAGGAGGGCAGGCAGCCCTGACCTCTGCTTACAACCATGTTACAGGCCAGGAGATGCCACCATCAGCATCGGGAGGCCCACAGGCAGGAGGAACATCTGTGAACCCCCAAAGGGAGCCTGGAGCCGTATCTCACCTGAGCAGACTCACTCCAGTTGCTAATAATTAGCAAGGGGCTGGGTGATAATTAAGGCAAAATGAGCCACCCCCCATCCCTCCCACCCTGGCTGGAGGGTTGGGTTGTGAAAACGAGGTCCTTAAGGTTCCCATTATGATCACTCTCAGCCCTGTGCCTCCCCCCCCCCGCCCCCGCTCCCACTGGCTGTCTGCTGGTGCTTTCACCAAGGCTCCTCTGTGGCCCCTCGCTCAGGCACAGCCTTTTCCGAGGTACCCTCGCTCAGGTTGGGGATGTTTGGCTTGGGATTGCGGCACAGGGGAAGAGGGAACTCTTGTTTTTATTATTCTACAGTGGGAATGTTTTTCCTGCTGTTATTCATCAAATTCTGCTGGAATTTAATACTCACCAGCTCTAAATAGCCTATTGCACTAACAGTGATTGATGGTTTCCAATGAGTCCATAAACGCTGCCCCTCCTCATCCCTGCACTTTCTCTCCCTTCTCTCCCTATCATTCCATCTCTCCTCTCCTCCCTCTCTCCCCCTCTCCTGGGCTAGAGAGAAGCTGATCATGCTGTTGTTATGTGGATTGATTTGTTTTCTGTTTCTGCTGTGTTTTGGGATAGGAAGACATCAGGGATTTTTGAAAGAGCAGTGAAATGCCATGGCCAATGAAGCCTGACTAGAAATTCTTCAGGTTATTATCTCTCAGATTAGGGAAATCTAGTGAATTTCTGTACAGAAAGACTCCAGGAGAAGAAAATGGCAAAGCTCAGCAGCAGCTGTCCGGTTGTCCCAGTCTGGAATGGGCATCTCTGCCCATGGGAGGGGGATCTGTTTCTGCCACAGTCAGACCAGAGTGTGCAAGCAAACCTCCTGGTCTTGGGATGGAGGGGATATGCACAGGACTCACAGCCACGGGGGAATGATGTGAGCTTCACTTGAGGTCGTAGCAGGCATGGAGCCGCCTAGGACAAGAACCAAGGGTGGCCAGATGCCCACAGGTGCTTATTTAGAAGCAGCAATTTCTCAGCTCTTGCCTGGATGAGCAACTTCTGCTTTCAAGGCCCAGCTCCCCAGGCATTATGACTGAGGGTTAGAGATAGCTGGTCCCAGGGAACAACGAAGTCTGAGATTGAACTGAGTGAGGTGAAACCTGGGGAAGTTACCCTTTGTCCTCTCTGAACTCTGGAGAGGGGGGAACAAAAACCTTCAGCAAAATCTGCTTGCAGTGGGGGCACTGCAGGATGCATGGAAGAAGCTGGTGATGGTGAGTGTGCAAACCAGCCACCTGCACGCACGCGATTCCTGTGGGGTTCCCCCTGAAACACAGCTGCCCCCTCCTCACAGTGGCTCATCTCCCCTCCAAACAGTGGGCTGGAACTGCTCACGGGCCATCTCCTCCGCAGTCTCGGGGATTCAGGGACTCCTGGCTTTCCCACAAGACACAATAAATTATCCCTGCCATTCTCCTTTCCTTTTGCTAGCTTTCCCGAGCAAAGCTTGCTTCTACCTGGTGGGGGCTGCCCTTCCCTTGGTAAGCCTGATGAACTCTGAGGAGCCCTCACTATCCTGTTTGAATTAAGCTACCTGAGATAAAATCTGGGGAGCTCTTAGAGGGAAACAACTTAAAGAGATGTAAAATGGTAACTTGATTTACTCATTTGTTACTGAACGTTTGATTCCTCCCTGAACTGCCACCCAGCCAGCTGGGTTATGTGTCAAAGGGAGAAAAAAAAAAATCCAATACAGGCAGATCACTTATCAGATTCCCTGCATTAAAAGGATTTGGGGAATGCTAATGCAGACACAGGGAGTGGGAGACAGGGCAGGCTGGCTAGGGGTGGCCAAGCACAACACAACACCTTGGCTACCCCCATCCCCAGGAAAGCCCCAGGGCACCGTGGGCCCCCCAGCTCCTGTTTTCCCTTGGGGATGTGGTAGCAGGGCTGGCAGGGCTCTTCCCACAAGGCAAACGCTGAATGAGGGTAATCTCCACCGCATGCCAAAGGTGGGCTCCCAGCCTACACCCAGCCTCCACAAAGAACATTTCTTGCCTAGATTTGCTGGCTAAAATCAGTTATCTTTTGGTGTGTGGGTTAGAGACAGCTGTCTGAGCCTGCAGCACACCCCTTTTATAGCACGGATTTAGGCGAACTCACTCTGTGGCTGATGGGCATCCTGTGGTTTCCCAGGCATGAAGACAGGAACGCTCTCCCCAAATTGATTCAGAAGATCCAGCCCAAGGGGGGCCTCTGGGTACTGCTCCCCAAACAGCCCTGATCCCACACAGACAAAGCCAGGACAGAGCCCGCACAGCCGGGGATGGGGATTCAAGTTCCTGAAATGAAAATACCCCCAGGATTAGGACCTGAGTCACACTAATGACTGGGGGAATTGTTTTGCAAATTAACAAATGCAATTTGTTTCCCAAACAAACGCAATCAGAAAAGGGCAAGGTTAGGACAGCAGGAAACACACTTCGCTCATTCATTTTGACAACTGCAGTTTTGTTTCAATTACTGATGTGCATCCTCCGTAATGTCCTCGTGAGCACGCTCTAGTCACCCTTGCCAAAACGATGAAGTCTTGGTAATAGGAGACCTTCAGTATGATGGCTCTGCTATTAAACCTGTGCTGAGATGCGGAGAGAGCCATTTTTGTGTGTCCAAATGATGAAGGGCAGATTAGTAAGGCCCTGCTGTATTATACTGTGAATATATTTAGCTACTCAATGTGATATAGATTAAGAGCAGCGGGAAGCCTGGCAGTTACACTTCAGAGGGCTGGGAGGGAACATTTCCATTTAGCTGAGTTGACATTCGCTTTGCACGCACCTGTTTGATGGGCGCTCAGCCCCGGCACCAGCCCCGTCTCGGGGCTGTGTCCCTCTTTCCCCAGGGCTGCTTTACACCTTCTGGTCTCAGGCAGGATCCTTCCAGTCTGAGCTGCCATTATGGCTGCTGCAAAGCAGCTTCTGCATGAGTCAGACTCAAGCCATGATGTTTTGAAGGGTTTTAAGGACTATTTAGGGCATAAAGCCCATGTCCCATTTCAGCGCATGTTATCCTCTTGCTGGCCCCGTGCTCACCTCCGTTCCGCTCCTGTGACGCTCAGAACAAAGGGCTTTTTCCCCCAGAAAAAAGCATGTGCACAAGAGCATCACACCCGGTTATCCCTACACATGTACGTGTGGCTCATTTATAAATCACATGGAAATATAAGTGGCCCCTTCTCCCCACCCACCCACAGGGTGGACGTGCCATGCTCCATCTTTGGGGAGATGCTCATGGGTGCAGCCAGCCCCAGAATAGATCAGATTTATGTTTTTCCTGTATTGATATCCTTGGAGAAAACCACGTTTTCCCCATGTTTACAACTGAGGTTTTCCAAGACATCCTCTATGCAGGGACCCCAGAACTGGAGAGCCCCAGAGCATTCCCCTCCTGCCCCACTGGAGCCCTTCCCAGCACTGTGCCCTTTCAGGATAATCCCTTATTACTTAGGCTGGAAATTCCTGAGAGCTGGAGAACTTGTCTGATGATTTGCAGGCACACGGCCATTCTAGGGACTATATGATTTTAATAACCATCCCAGCGCTGAGGCATGTGGCTTTAACAGCCCTCAACAGCCCATCTTTCCACAGGGGTAATAGGAAACTTTGGAGACGTTGACAAAAAACAAGGTTGCACTCAGCAAAATGAAAAGCAAAATAAAAAATCCCCCCTCCAAAACCTGTTTCAAGTCAACCAAAATGTTTTGTTCAATCATAAACCAAACAGTCCATGTGCTTTTGCAAGCTTTCCTTTTTTTTAAGCTTCTTAAGTGGGTTTGAATTAAACATAGGCAAATTTTGTCTGAAAACATCATTTCAGAAGAAAGCAAAAAAAAAATCAGAAAGCTTCCCTGGAAAAGCATCATAACAAAATGTTTAAACCTCGCTGATTTTATCTGATTTTTTATCTTTTTTTTGGTTGCAATATCATTACCATTTAGTGAACCGTCTTGGTTGACCTGCAACTGCACTTTTTGGCAAACAAACCACTTGTCAGAAAAGTTTTGCTCAGCATTGCAGCCCATGTCTTTATTCGATGGCTGCTAACGAGGACTGCGCCTGCTGATGAAGCCACCTTCGCCCAGCTCCCTTTTAAGCCCAGTGATGCTGCACGTCGGTGAGCGACGCCATGTCGAGCACACAGAAAAGCCAGAATTTCTGGTTTCCATAAAGGAATATGGAGAATATTATCCAGTGAGATTTGAAACTTAAGTGGGAAAGTTGCCAGCGTGCAACTTTTTCAAAGAAACTCCTGTATCTCATATTGCTGAAAACTGGGAAGTCCCGTGGGCTTAGGGAAAGGGGAGCCGGGAGGAGTGGGGGGGGTCCCCGTAATGGACATGGGGATAGAGGCAAAGCAGGGGGAAACTTTCTGAAGGGTTTCTTTTATATTAGAATAAGTCATAATTAATGCTATCAAGTGGTGGAAAGGCAGCTTCGGGTAACGTGAGAAGAGCCTTATCTCTCCCCATGTCCTGTGGCCCGTCTGCGGCTCTGGTCCCGGGGATAAGCAGGATACATAAAAAAAAGTGTCGGGAGAGGGGTGGTGTAGAGGGATTAGGGTGCTGCTTCTGCCCCCTCCTCCTGCTGCCGAGGAGCCCGGCTCCGATCCCGCTTAGCTCGGGGCAGCGGGGTGAGCCAGCCCCGGTACAGGGGGGAAAATTAATCCCCACGGATCAGTTTTCAGTCAGGTTGTCTTCTGGATTGGGCTGAATATGGCCACAAAATGAGCAGTGGTGTAGGAACAAGCACCCCACAGGAGGGAGCAGTGCTGGGGTGCCGGACATGGTGCCGGGGTGCCGGGCACCCACCAGGTCCCCAGTGCGGCGCAGCTGGGCAGGGCGGGTTTTGGCTGCCCCAGAGCGTGGTGCCGCCAGCATTTGCAAAGGCTCTCAGGACTTCTTGTGGTTTTATTAGTGTCTCAATCAGCCTTGAGGGGCTGGGCCGGTTACCATGTCTCTGAGGCATGAGCTCATAGTGTTAGTTAGGCAATTTGTTAAATAGAAGTTGATTAGAGGTTTCCCTGCCTGGGTCCCGTGAACCATATGTCGTTGTTTATTTACACTTTTTGGCCAAGCTCGCTTTCTTTTTCTCTCCTCCGGCAGTCAGATCACAAGCCACATGATGCCACTTTAATCGGTGGCTTTGATGCATCCTCTGTGATGCGGGGCCGTGGCACAGGCTGAACCTGAGTCACCTGGGTTAGCACAGCCCTGGTCATCAGGGGAAAGGGTGGGCAGGAGGGAACGGGTACCATAAAACTCTGGTTTTGGTGAAACTTTTTTTGCCATATAGCAAAAAACACCATTTTAAAATTAAGTACCTAAAACTGGTGGATAGAAAAATGTTCATCAAAATGCCTGTGTGATGAAAAAGCCTCTGTGATCTCAATTACCTTCTTCTGTAAGGATCCTTGCATAGCTGAAATTGTTTAGTTTCTGAACTGCAATGATAAAAAAACACTTTAGGTTTTATTTCCCTACTTTGGCTTCCCTTGGGGAAAAAAGCTGGAGCGAGAGATTCCACGCATGCACATACGCACACACGCATTCATGCACACACAAAAGCCATAACAAAACCCAAACAAACAAGAACCTCAAAACTTATTTGCTTTAATTTTTTTTCGCTGAAAAAATCTGAACTTCTCAGAGAAAAGAAAACGCAACTTGCTTGTTTTGTCTTTGTGGCCTGCCCTATTTTTGGGCATTTTGTTTTCCAGTTTGCAGTCTTAAATTTCTCCTATTAAGGAGAATAGTGAAAGCTGCCTTAAGCCATTGCCCCTTGGAGGAAACGTTAAGAGGGATGCAAGTGCTAAACAGGAGGTGCAGTAGGTCTGGTCACCTTTGGTCCTGGCAGGAACAACCCAGTGCCGGCTCAGCAGCCTTTCTCTTCCTCCTGCACCTTGCGAGACTGCCCTGGTGCTGTGCGGTGTGATGGATGGGTCCCTGAGCCTGGCCCCATGCTTTCATCCCCTGGCTCATCTCTCCCCAGCGCAAAGCAAATTGTGAAAAGCAAAAATGCTTAAAGACTGAACCAAAATAAATATAGGTATAATGCGTGATGAATGGTCCCTCCTCTGAAATTCATCTTTGTGAGAGACGTAAGCTCACAAGCCAGTCGGCAGCCGCAGAGAGCTCGTCCAGCCTCTCCTCGGCAGCGGAGGGAAATGCCACAGCAGGAACGTGCCACCATGTGTCACCTTGGGTGAGAGATGCTGCTTCTGCGGAGCAGTGGGGCTGCACAGGCACCTTTGCTGCAGCGGGCAAATGGGTCTGGCTGAGAAAATGCACATATGGGCTCTCCGGAGAGCTCGCTGTGCTCCTGCCAGTGTGGACCAGGGGGCTGGGGGCTCATCCCCACTGCTCCTCTTCTACCTCCACAGCCAAATGTCACCATATCCCCACAGACCCCTGTGTCCAAGGGGTAGGTAGGAGTGACAATTGCAGGAAAGGCACTGGGATGGTTTGATCTCTGACCAGAAGTCCAGCGCCTGAGGCAGCCTGCCTGGCTCCTGCCCGGGCATCTCATGCCGGTACATCGAGGACGCAGCTTTTGGAGTCAGGGGCTCCATGTCAGCCCTGGGACCTGCCCCTGGCTCAGCCTTTCCTGGAGACCTCCGCTGTGGTTATGCACCTTGACAGCACAGTCATGCAGCAGGACGACTAGTGAGCTCCCAGCATGGGGGAAAACCTGATCCTCCCCGCTGAACTCCCCCCCAAGCAGCAGCCACTCATCAGGGCTCACTGCCATGTCTCCAGCACCTCACAGGGACCTGTGCACAGAGGTGCACGTCCTAGGCTGAGGTGGGGGAGCTTTCACAGTAGCTTCTTCCAGTGCTAACCTTGTTATACCAGTAGCAAAAAAATAAATAGCATCACATTTAATCTTAGTGTGGATCAGAGAGGAGCCTCTCTGACCTGTCCGGTTGTACAGCACCATAAGCTTGGCCCAGGGCAGCTGACGGACCAGCTTTCCCGTGCTGCCCCTTGCAGATGCCCTCCTCTGCATCCACTGGCTCACGCCAGTTGCTCTCACTCTTACTCAGTCCGTGATATCCATAGGAAATGAGCTGGTCATGTAAACCATGGTTAAAAAGTCCCATGTTACCGCTGTTCCTGAGTCCTCAGCATCTCTTGCTGCTGTGTACCTCTCCTTTCAGAGCACAGGGTCCCCTGAGGCCAGAACTGACTTTATTTTCCTGTCTCATGTGGCAACAAACAGACTGTGGATGCAGGACGAATAATAAATGGCATGTAGATAAGCCAGCCGTCTGGGGGAGTCACGGCACGAGGCACCGAAAGAAGCAAAGGCAGTGGTGGAGGGAGGATGCAGAAATTACCAATGTCCAAACTGGATTAACTTGTCAAATTTCACTGGGGGCTGCGACCCAGGCAGCGCAGCCTGCAGCCGTGGTGGAGCACGTGTCCTTCTCCAGCACAGAGCCCTTGCTGCGTGGCTTCCCCCAGGAGCCAGACCTGCCTGTGTTCAACCAGGACTCTGGTCACATACCACAAAAAAACAAGCCGATGCAGAAGAATTTGGCTGTTGAGCATGAGGGAGAGAGGACAGGTAGAGAGAGATCAGAGAGCCCAAGGTGCATTGCATGAAGAGGGCTGGAGAGGAGGAGGAGGAAGAGGAAAAGGAAGAGGATGACCACCTGGATGGTTTGGCAGACGTTTTCACCTGCAGGGATTGTCTGCAGACATCTCAGCATGACCGCTGTCCCCCTTGCTGGGAAACCTCCACTCTGTGCGGACGAGCAATTCCTCTCATGGCTTTTTTGGCTTGTGCCTGTCAGGGGGGTGCTGGGAGGACCAACCATGAAACCAGGAGGGAAAAATCAGCTTTATAGTGGGGAACACACCACGGGGAAAGTCTGAAGGCTGCAACCTATGCACGTCGAGGTAGTGGAGGCAGAAAAGCAAGTGTCATGCCATTAACCTTCAACTAGTTTAAAGTGTGTCAGCAAGCAGAAGGGAGGGGAATGATTTAGAAAGGTAGAGGAATGTGTAATTAGGAAGATGGGATTGAGGAAAGGAAAACAGGTGATAAATTTCAGGGAAATAATTCAACAAAGAGAGGCAGAGGAGTGAGAAACTCATCTGTAGGAAGACAAGAGACCACCTTTCTATGGCACTGAGATAATCTCAAATTGCAAAAAGCCTACAGTAAAGGTGCAGCCCTTCAGTGGTCGTGGGGGTGATGGCACAGAGGAGAGGCTGCGACATGGCTCCATTTCAGCAAAGCTGGTTGTGAAACACCAATTTTCTCCCTAGCAGGGATGAAGCCTAATTCTGGTTCTGCTGCTGCTTGCTGAGACTGAGCAGGCGATGGGACACAACTCAGTCCTTAGGAAAGCATTAGCAATTTTTCATCCGTCTCAGTAACAAATAAATCAGTTTTCCTTGCACCAGCCAGAATCAGACGCTGACCACATGCTTTGGCAGCCAGCGTCGGCTGCAGTGGGTCACAGGAGACAAGTTTGGTTTTGGGTAGTTCGGTACTTTTTTAGTTTAGCTTTGTGTGGGCATCTTTACAAGAATCGGGGCTGGCCTGCTTCCTGACAGCTGTACAGGGAGAACAGGGATGCACAGAAATGCTTTATGGACTCTGCAGCTCCAGGTAAGGTTCGATAAGATTAAAATGAGCTGAGGAAAGCTTAGAGGCTATGAGCCTGATGCTTCCCACGATTGCTCCAGCATAAACAGGAGTAACTCCACCACACACGCTGGGCTTACTGTACTGTCAAGCTGGGGCAAGTAATGTCAGAGTTAGGCAGAAATTAGAGACAGAAAACACTGATTAGGTCACTTATTTCATCCTCTTACCAATTAGACAGGAAATTATTTAACTGCTTTATTTATTTATTTAGGAATGTACCTCAGTAGGAAAAATTCCCCAACGGCAAGCTCTGTATTTTTGCAAAGGAAAGGGTGGAAGTCCAACTCCTCATTCATTGAACACATAACTCAGTAAAGTGTCTTATAAAGGAAAAGCTGGGAAATAAATGTCTCCTTGCAAGCCTTTGAGGGCACATGGGCTTCGTGGCCACAGGAGGGAAGGGAGGTCTGCTAAGGGTCCTAGATAACATGGCTTTTCTGCAAGACACCTATTGCATTTACCTCCTTCCCTAGAGACACCCTTCAATTACTGAGGGGCCGCAGTGACCCTCGAGCCCCTCGTGGGTTGGGGCTGTGGATGCAGAGAACCACCGATCTGGTCCCATGGGACAGCCCCAGCCGCCCCGTCCCCCCTCGCCCCACCCGGCTCAGCCCCAGCTCGCCCCTTTCTGGGAAATGCTTCAGCCGATGAGGAATTTGCAATACAGCTTCTCCACCAGGACAGGAATGTTATCACATTGGACAGCACTTCAGCTGAGAAGATTTATGGGATCCATAACAGAAGCTCTCTGGAGAGAGTCCAGGAATGGTTTGAGATCTGCCCCAGGTCCTGCATCTACCAGAGAGATCTCGTACCCCATGGCGGCATGCACGGCCACAAGCAGCCAGGGAGAGCAGTGCCAGCGGCTCCCTTTCTGGCTTGTAGTCATCAACAGTCCACTTTCTCTTCAAAATGATGATGAAAACCAATTTCCAAACTCAGGGTTTTTTTTTTCTCTAAATGGAATTCTTGCTTCCCAGCCAGCCCTGGCTTGAAACTCATGAAGTAGAAGGATAGGCATGCTGCAGGAGGCTCTCCCTTGGTGGAGGCAGTGGTGGAAAGGGCTCGGACTGCACCTTGGAAACTGCAGCAGAAAAAGCCCAGGGCCAGGGACACAACACCCAGCAATGGGAGAGGAGGGAGATGAGCTCCCAAAGGCGAATTGGGGCCATGGCACATGTGCATGAGCCAGGTGGAGGAGCAGATTGCACTGGTGAGGGATGTCCCCGTCTGCACACTGGCCCAGGAAATGACCAAGCTGAACCCTGAGCAGAGGCTGTGGAGGATGCGGAGTGCAGAGCGCTCCCTGGGGACCGCGCACCTGAAGCCTGGCTGGGCGAGGAGCTCACGCTCAGGCTGCCACATGCAGTATTAGGTGCGCTTAAATATTCCCATCTGTCAAGGCTGCTCAGGGTCTGTGAAGCAGCTCCTGTCCAGAAAACCTTACAGCCATGTACAGGTGGACGTGTCTCCACAAGGGAGAAGAGAAGATGCTGGGGCTGTGTTTCTTCTCTTTGCTCTCCTCTTCCCCTGCTCCGGGCTCTGTCCCCCTGGGCAATGTGAGAGGCAGCTGAGCAGCCCTCCTGAAAGGATCCTCTGCAGGGATGCCCTGGTTAAGGGACACAGCTGCTTTCCCATTATCAGAGGACAGCAGAGGCAAGACAACCTAGTTATCAAGGAAAGACAGAGGTTTCTTTTCTCTGCCATCCCCTCCCCTCCACACCACCCCCCAACACACACCACCACCCCCTTTTCCGTGATTGTTCTTGTTATTCATTTTCCTTCTCTTCTCCTTTCCATGCAGACGGTTTCACTGGGCAAATCCAAACGAAAGGCTTGCAAAGAGGATGCTCATAAAATATTTATGGAGAACTGCAGTGAACACAAGTAGGATAATGAGGGTCTGTGGGATATTGGGATGTGTCCAAACTAGCACGGTGAAGACCTCGTAAGAGACAGAGGCACGCGGTGGAAGCCATTAGTGAGTCCTGTAGGGTCTTTACTCATTTCCTTCACACACAGTTGCCGCGCTGCCACACACTGCTTTTGTTTGGGTTTCCCTTGTTCGCCTGGTACTGTGTATTTTTCTCCGTGGCAGCTGCCGCCCAACACTACATCGGGAGCTGTGCCGGCTGGGTTGCGCTGGTGGCTGGGCAGCCCTGTGCGAGTCCCGTGGCTGTGCTGCCCCGGGAGCAGAGCGGGGCCACCATGCCACCTCCGTGGGCTGCAGCATCCCGACCTGCGCTGAGCACCACAGCCACGCTGGTGCATCACGCTGCCCGACCTCCAGCACTCCTCTCACAACCACCTTTCCCAGTGCTCCTGCCCCGCCACTGTCCTGCATGCCCCGACATGGCTGTGCAAACCAGCCATGGAGGACAGCCAGATCAGGCAGAGGGATCGGCAGGGGTTTGCTTCACCACTGTTTATGTATAAAATGCAAGGGCACAGGTCTGAGCACCTCCCTCCCTCACATCACTTACAGTGCTTGTCTGCCAAGGCTCTACTCGTATAAACACACATATGCTCAGCTTTAAAGCACACGAAAGGCAGAGCGCTGCCGATGTCAAGAAGAGGCTCTGAGCTCCGGTAATGTGCAAGCTTATCCCATCCTGAGAGCAGAACCAATAAACATATAGCGGCCTACCTAATGCAGGGGAAGAAATGCCGTTAAATCTGTGTCTTACAACAGCTTAGCTGACTCCTTCTCAAGTTACCCAGGCAGCGAGTGTCACACATCTCCCGCGGTTGGGATGTTGCTGACCTTTGGACAGTCTCTCTGGGGTATGACCCATCTTCATCCGAAGCTGCTCTTCCTATGTGATTGTCCAAGAGGAGCTCGGGAGCACCTCTGTTCGGAGGCGAAGCCCTGACTTATGCACTCCTGTTTCTCCCTCTGCTCTTTTTCAGCAAGCCCCAAAAAAGACCTTGAACTCCTGTTGGAGCTTTTATCCCACTGGGAGCCATACCGCTGGCAGATGTTTGCTGTGATACAGGACATGACAGTTTTTATTAGTTGTCAGCTGGAACACAATATTTTAGGGTCTTTAGGTTAAAATGGAAAAGCAAAGCTTGCACGCATGTCTGTGCCGGCAGCACAACCCGCTACACAGCCCAGCACCTCCATAACCCTGTTTGCACAGGAACACAGGCTCCTCTCACCATCACACCTCGGCTCCTCACCCGGCTGGGCTGCTTTCAGCAGTCCCACATCCTGGTATGTGCACCATGTCCCTGCGGTTGACACCATCCGTATGGCTGGTATGTTCTTAACACTGCCTGGGTCTGGGCACCTTTGTTTTCTGCCCCTCTTGCCGGACTTGCTTCAAAACCATCAGCCCCAACAGAAAGCAACATGAAGGAAAAAGCAAGCAAGATCACACATACTTTTCTTATGAAGACTAAAGGGAGTTTCCAACTTCTTCCAGGCTTGGAAACCACCACAGCTTTTCAGGCTATAGCACATCGATGTTACCAAATCCTAAAGAATTAGAAGAGAAAACCTACATGTCTGCAGCACAGTGCTGCACTCACACTTCTGATGGAAGTAGCCTTATTTACTCCCAGCATCTGAGAGGGTTCCTCACCTTCCCAGAACTGCCATGGTGGAAGCCAGAACATGTTCAATTGTTCTGTCCCCTGTGCAGGAGCAAGCAGGGGTGGTTCATGCAGGCTTGATGCTACTGCAGAACCTGGAAAGCTCACATGAGATGGGTTTGCCCATTAGTCAGCTAAATAACTCATCTCTGTCATGACATGGACCTCTGGGATGATGGGGCACGACATGATGGGATGGAGGCAGAGAAGCTGCTTCCTTGAGGCTCCTGCATGAGCAGTGTCTCACCTTGCAGACCAACATGGGATACTTGGCAAGCGCTTGCTTTGCTGGTGCATGTGCTGGTGCCTGCCTGGCTGATGGATCCCCACCTTGCCCTCTCCCCCTCCATTCCCATCGCCCCGCAAATATCAAAGTTCAAGTCTCTCAGAACGGGGAAGAGTGCTCCAGACATGAAAGGTATTTCTGGGCATCGCAGGAAGAAGTGATTAATCTCAATTACATGGTTGAACACTGAATAATCTGGAGCAGCAGATTGGGTTACACTTCCCCCTTTCTGTGACTGGTGGAGGGGGTTTTCCAGCCTAAGGAGACATTTGAAAGATGTTTTGACTACTGAAGTGCCAAACTTAACTCCGGTGTAATTGGACTTGTGGTGAAACATGTATGTTGTTTTTTGCTTCCTGAGCCCTCTGGACAGCCTGACGTTTACGCAGCTGCCACCTCTTTACCATTTGCTGTGCATGACAGATCTCACCCCAGCACGCTCTTCCCAAGGTCATTGCTCAAAAAAAAGAAAAAAGGCAAAAAAAAAAAAAA
>RSEF01000004.1:1934047-2062363 GCA_003993805.1 Himantopus leucocephalus
CCCCCCCCCCCCCCCCCGGGTGTCACAGCAGACACGCCAAGAGCAACTGAAGATTTCTCTTGCTCTCCTGTTTCCAGGCAGCCTTGGCTGTCTCTAGCCAGGCAGACCTAAAATGTTACTTGGGAAGGAAAACTGCCCTCCCCTCCAGCCATGTTTTTGAGGCAGGGCCTGGGCGAGTCTTGCTCAGCTCCTTCTCCAGCTGGCTCCATCCACAGACCCTTGGGGACAGCAGGGCCGGTGGGGGATGCTCAGGATGGGGCACCAGCATGCTGCCAGCAGCAGGCGCTTTGCTGAGCACCAGCGCCGGGACAGATGCTGCCGGGACTTTGCCATGTCGCACTGATCTGCTGCTCTTTCAGGAAATGAATTGCGAAATATTTTATAAACAATAATGTTTGCTCTTCAAACTAGCACCTGCGTAAACAGAAGTGAAGTGAGTGCACACTCTGTTATCCATTGACAAGGCATCCAGAGCCTGGGAAGGACAGAGGTGAATGCCAAGCACCAGCTGCCTGTAGCCCAAGTTCAGGAGGGAAGTTAGCTGGTCATCCCTGCTCCCTCAGCACGGGAATACCAGGGATGCTTGCGGGGGGATGCTGCACAGGCTGGCCGTTTCAGGATCACTGTGCTCCAGTCCTGGAAAGCTCTTACCTCTGGAGGCTTCTCAGAGCAAACTGGGCCAGAAAACATCTCTGTCCCTCTACCACTCCTCTCCCTGTGGGAAAGGAAAAAGGCCCATTAAGCTGCTCCACAATTTGGGAGATGGGACAGAAAAGGAGTAAAGAGAATAACTTATTTGTCCCTGTAGATTTCTGGTGTCCTTGTGCCAGACCCAGGCTCACCTGCAGCCCACCTCAGCTGCTCGATCCCATGGAGCTGAGAGGATGCACGGAGTGAGGAACATGTTTTGTCTAATACTCAGGAACAGCCGGTGTGTTAGGCTTTGCTCTCACAAACACTCCCAAAAGAAATGTAAATGGAAGTAAATTCCAATCCAAACCAAAATATTTTAATGTCACCTCTGAAATTCCTGCTGACCTGGTGAGCATGGGGGCTCCCAAGGTGTCAGCGTGGTGCCCAGCGGTCTGTGTGGATGGAGACTGCAGATCTCCTTCAGCACTGCCCACCCTTCCATCTGCCCAAGTCCCATTTGTAGGTGGGAAGTCGGGACAGCAGATCTCCATCCAGCTGCACAGGCGCCAAGCATCTCTCCGGACATGGCATCTCTGCTCTTCCCCTGTGATTGTCAGTGCCATACTTTTACCTCTCCTTCTGGAGCCTTGGTCAGGGAGATACCAGCAGCCACTCTGTGATGGTGGGGATAACCATGAGCCACGGCAAAGGGTGAATATACACGGAGAGGTGTTGGTTCAGCTCAGCACACGCCGGATCCTGCCCACAGCAGCAGAACCTGCCGATTGTGTATTCCGGTGCGCGATGCCCCGTCTGAGCGATCTGCCAGACAAGGACATTAGCAATGAAAGAGGCAATTGGCTTTACATTCGCTCTGTCTCAGTTTCGCCATCTGTAACCTGGGGTTAATGATGTCTACTTCAGGAAAGTGCTTTAAGATCTTTGGATAAAAAATGTGTGCAAATGCAAATTATTCTCCTTATGACATGAGGAGGTTTATGGCCTGCACGGCTCTTAATAATGCATTAATTATGCTTACAGTATTAAAAGTGTTCTATGATTAAGCAAATAATTACAGAAATAGATGAGTAAATGGGGCACTGGGTGCAATGCCGGTTACTGAGCTTATCCTGCTCTACACATTACAAGACTGTGTTTTCAGTTGCTCACGGCTTTGCCAAACTTTAATTGTTTGAGATGAAATTTTCCATGCCAATGTCTGCCTCGAGCTAAATCGTTCTGGGGAGTTTCAGCCAAAATGGTTAATCTGTTCCCGAGAATGAAGCTCGCGTGAAAAATATGCTGAATTCTGGCAAGCATTTCTTTACAATGCTCTCATTCTTCATCAGGTCTCTTTACAGCAGGACCTGCAAACCTGGGAGGGCGTCTCTGTGCCTGGGATGTGCCCTTCATGTCCTCCTGCCTGAAAAACATGACCGAGCTTGGCCATGTGCTGAGCTTCAAGCAATGACAGCTTGCACTTCGCCCATCAAAATTTTCTGTATCTTTGCCATTAAAATGCTGTATCCTGATCAGCACGGATGTTGTGAAGCAGGAAAAGGAAGGACAAGTTTGGGATTCAGGCACTCCAGCACTCCTTTGGGGACCGGTTGGACTCTGCCGCAGGATGGCTAGGTGATGCTGGCTGCTCTCCCCATCCACGTTTTTCAGTGGTGCACGTAGCATCTCATGTGTGTCTTATTTCTTGGATATTCAAATCTGAGATCACGGGAGCTGATTTTAGAAGTGCTAAACATTCCTGGCTCCAAAGGAAGCCATCAGGAGCTGTGCTTTGAACGTAGAGAGTATTATATAAAAGGCCAAGTACCATCAAAAAAATCAGCTGCCTCAAATTGGGCACTCAAAATTGCCGATTCTTTTAATCTTGTGATATCTGTGCTTCAGCTCTCGGTAAGCGAGTGGGAGAGCTGGCAGGCACTCACATCGGTTGGGAAAATAATCATGCTTAGCAGAAGTGAAGGCAGTGGTAGGGCAGGAACAGGCATCTGAGGAAAGCCCAGGGAGGAGTGACTAACCACAGCTTCAGAGCAGGTTTAGGTTTTGCTGTTGTTTCGCTGGAATGCAGTAAATATGTCCACCCATGAACACTGACAAGCCAAAGTGGGAAATAGCAGCTTGCTGGTGGAGCTGTGTGTGTGCCCTGCCCTGAACGAGAGACGCTGCATAAAACCCCCCCACACCTTTGTGATCCCGTTATTACAGCTTGGGACTTACTATACGCCTGCAAGGAGGGTGGGGAAGAGAAGATCTAACATAAAAGACAATGTCAGTCCATCTTTTCCTAACTTTTGAGTCCTTGCCACCATAACGACACACCTGCAGTGTTGCTCATGTGTGAGAAGTGATGCATAATTTACCTCACCAAGGCATGGCATGCATTCAGTGCTCTTCCCAGCCCACTTATCTCCAGCTCATCCTGCTGTTGAAGGACACTTCGATGCTTGCTTTCCATGGTATTTAATGGTCAGAAACTCCTGCATACGTAACAGCATTTCTCGTGCCCTGCCACTAAAGTGTTATCAGTTTCAGCAGCTCTCCATGCCAGGAAGCTGTCAGCACAGTTGTAATCACTGTGTTCATGAAATATCCTCCGAGGCAACCGCCTACATTTTAACTCATCTTTTCTTTTTCAGCAGTATTTTCTTTTTGACCAGAAAGTCATATTTCAAACAAAAATATGGCAATTGCATTATCTGTCTGTCCTAGCACTTTGGTTCCCCTGATCTCCAGGCAGCTCCGTTCTCTCTGCTGTGTCACATTGGAGTATGAACACCCAGCTAATGTCTAATGTTTGTCACACATGCACTCTGGGAATTGTTTTTGACACTGTTTATGACTTGACATCCTGAATGTAACACGCATTTGTTACCCGTGGTCTTGCTGTCTCGCTGGAAACAACCAACCAGAGCAGCAAATGAGGGAACGTGGTTGAAGATGTCCAGCTGCGGACATTGGCAGGAGGCTCCCACCCCTCCTCTCCTCCAGCCTGGGAAGCCACCTCCCGAGGATGCTGTGAGGGATGTTTGGTACCTTCTGTGTCCCCCCAGGTCTGCTTTGGTCACACCTGGAAAAACCAGACCCAGCACTTTGGAAACGGGTAATCCAACTCTGTCAAGTAAGGCCGTGGTTCCAGTTAGTGAACTTGCAATTTCTACTGGAATAATTTCACCCCATGCTGGCAATGTTTTCCCATTTTTTTAGTATATCTTTTCTTCAAATGCTTATTTTAGAGAAACAAAATAATAATTACAACTCATTAAAACAGCGTAAGTTTCTGCCAGCATCTTGGGTGCTGTATTTGCAAGTAGGAAAGCATGGTCCATAGCTGACTCTGAATATGGCCCTATACTTCACATACAAGTTGTCTACAAAGGCAGTTGGGGCTTCTTAGTCATTATTTCACTTCTTGAGCTTGTTCTGCTGCTTTATGTTGTCATATTACAACCAGCTTGCAAATTAGTCCCTTTAGTGATATCTGTGACTTCCCTCCTTTTGTGCTTTGGTCACCGCAGTCTCATGCTGTTATTTTGGCCACCACTTTCTGACAGAGTGGGAAGTGAGAGCAATTTGGGATTACCTGACTAGTTCTGGAGAGCATTTCTGGTCGAATGTATTGCACCAGCAATCTACAAAGTTCATCTTCCACCAAAAATTCNCCCCCCCCCCCCCCCCCCCCCCCCCCCCCCCCCCCCCCCCCCCCCCGCAAAGTACTGATAGGAGTATTTGTGGCACACAAAGCAAAGTAAAAGCCTCCTAAATGCTTTCAGGGGGCCTGATCCAATGCTCAAGGAAGTCAGGGAGAGTCTTTCTTTTGACTTCAAATGAATTCGGTCAGCTCCAGCAAGAATTTGAGAGTTTTATTCATTAAGTATTTTTTGAAGGATTCTCCCAGCTCTAGCCATGCACAAATGGCTTCAGCATCTGCAATGATCAAGTCAGCGATTATATTTTTTTTAAGCATTCGGGTCAGCCATTGAAATACTAATTGAGAATATTTTTGCAAGGGTTTTATACTCACACCAAACTAGCAGTCAAGCTGGTACTTCTCCTTTCATCTTCACCCCCCTATTACTTCAATATACTGTGTCCATCAGTTTGCTTTTATTTATTTTTCCCAGGCTATTTTAGACAATCTGCTGAAGAAATCTCACTCAGCAATGAGTGTTGACCTTGAGCCGCTCCTTTTCTTTCTCTCTCCTTTATTTAAGAATGTGCAATGAATTAAGACATCACTTATATCCGCACTCTTTGCAGGCAACAACGGCTCTCCAATCGAGCATGAATGGCAGGTCTGCGGGCAGCGCTGTCCTGGAAATGTGATATTATGGAAACGAGAGGTGACCTGCTTACAGACAAAACAATGTCATGAGAAGAATCCTGCCTCCGAAATGGGACATGACTGCCACCTCCCCACGCTGCTTGCTTCTCATCAGGGGCCCTTGAGAGGCGGGGAGGGAGGACATGGGAGCACAGAGGTCTCAGCAGAAGTGACGGTGCAAGCATCCCGCCGAGCCGTGCGGGGACTCATGCCCAAGCCGGGGCTGCCCTGCACCCCGGGGCATCGCCGGGAGGTGCCAAGCAGCCTCCACGCTGCAGGACACAGCAGCATTGTCCTGCCAGTGCTGCAGCACCTGCATCTGGGGAGAGCCATCGGGGTGGGTGCAGACCACTCTGCCTTTGCCCAGCCAGGCTAACAGCAGCGTGTCGCCCTCTTTCCCCCTCAAGATGCCCGTCCTGCCTTTCCCTGCCTCCCTCCCAAGGTGAGAGCTGGCAAGCTGCTGGTGGCCATAAACTGTGAAACCTTTAATTGCCTCGAAAACCTTCTTCTCGTGTAATTGAAACCCGGGTGGAGTGGTGCAACACCATGCACGATGCTCCATCCCAGACAGGAACTGAGCCACAGCAGACAGTGCGGTGGGACGGCTGCGCAGGGCCTCACCTCACGTCCCATGCCATTAATGACCAGGAGTTACCAGGAACAGCTCAGGAATGAGCCTGGGATCATGGGAAGCTGCTCAGTTGTGGCACAGACCCCGCGAGCCCAGCTGGCCACCCCGGCACCATGCTGCCAGCCACCGCCACGGCATGTCACAGCTCTGCGCCAAAGGGAGGGAAGATTTGTGTTTAATCACATTTGGAGGGGAGAGGAAGGGAAATTCCTCAAATCTCTTGCTTTTTTCAAACCTTTCTATACCCAAGTCTCAGAAGTAACAAGGAATTAGTACAAAACTATACCAAACAATAATAACCGCATTCAATGTGCTTAGAAACTCATGGGAACTTGAGAAACAAAAGGAATCCATGGTATTACGCTCAGAAAGGCTCGTGCTGTCAGAGGCTTGCTGCATTTCTTCTCTCTCCTTCCAGTACTTGGTGTTAGGGGCTGTGCAGGGCCAGGGCTACGGAGCAGTGGGGAGGGAAGAAATGCATCCCCAGGGATCCAGCCCGCAGTTTGCTGCAGTCCCGTCCCAGCCCCAGCGAGCCCAGCAGCCCAGATGTGATCAATAAAGCGCATAGCTGCGGACCCGGCTATCGGATCGCCCAGCTTTGATTTAAGGAGTTTCCCCGCCACCAGGGACAGAACACTTGGGATGTTTGCATGGAAACAGGATCTGTGTTTAAGTCATTAGGCCAAATTCACTGCAGGTGGAGGCAGAGGCAGCCCCATGGACGGGGCTGGGGCTGTGCCCACGCAGATGCTGCATTTGTTCCATGCTGTGCTCCTGCACCCCAAGGCAGAGCCCTTTGGGGGTCCCTCCCTGCCTGCAGACTGCACAGGGCTCACCGGCTCTTCTCCGTCTCACTCCAGCCTTAGGAGATGGCTACAGTTTAGGCTGGAGGTGACCGGTTGTGATGACCCCACACAGCTCCATCCCAGCCACCACCTATTGCCTACACCTTCCATACTTAATCACGACTCTACCCGACAACAGCTAAGCAGTGTCACTCTCTCCATCTTCCCCTCTTCACTCGTCATATGAAAATTGCAAGAAAACCTTAGTGTAACTCAAACCAAACCCTGCCGGGAGGAGCTACCATTGCCCAAGGCTGGAACAGGCTTAGCAGAATGTACCCAGTGCATTTGCTGGCTGCGTCAATGAGCCGATGCTCCATGAAGTGGCCCGCTCCCTGTGGTTAGCTGGAGGGGTTTTAGCACCTCTGATGCCATGTGCGGGGCTGGAAGTGTCGCGGGGGCCTCAGCATGTGGCTGAAGCTCCCGTCGCTCCCTGAACCCTCACGCCTTTTCATCTGCCTCTGTCCTCCACCCCCGCCATCCCGTCTTCCGAGTGGCCTTGAGCCTCCAAAGGGAGGGGAAGAATGGGGGAGAAAAATCCACAGAGATTACTTTTAAAAAATTTAAACAAAAATATCTGGTCTTAGCTGATGCTAAAATCGGAGCATTTCATTAAAAGGCTGCAGGGCTTTTAAAGACAAACTATAAGCAGAGCCATGAATAATGCAGTTTCCATTCAGAACATGAAGATTTTAGCGCATCCATAATACATGGGGTCAACCTGGGAAGACGCTGCTAATGCACAGAAATGCAGGAGGCAGCGGCCTCGGCTCTCCTCCGAAAGGAAAACAAACTGAGAAGTTTTAGGAGCTCTCCCACTGGCTGGGCGCTCTGGGGTATGGCTAGACTCCGAGGGATTTTTAAATCCTTTTTATTGGTGTCTTTCTCAACTAAAATAAACTTGGTAATCTCATTATGAGATTGGGGGCTGATCCAAGAGTGCTGGATATGGCCCGTATAACTCTGTAAATAACTGTCATTAAAGCTGGCTCTGCACACTTAAGGCTATTAGCTGTCGGGGCAGAGGCAGCTTGGGATGTCCTGGCGTGCTGTGCAAGCTGTTGGCTTTGCTGCGCGACCTGACCACACGGCAAAGCCCTGTTTGCAGGGGAAAGCCATGCAGGGCTCAGCTTGGGTGGCGAACACCAGCTTCACAGTGCTGGCTCATCTGTGTGATGAATTGGTGGTGCCTCTGCGGGTGCTGCGGCCGCCAGGTGGGATGCATTTCACAGTACAGGTAAGACCCTTGTGCATGGCATAGGATGGAGGGTTTTAAGCAAGGCTTCCCCTGCTCCTGCACCGAACTCGCCCCAAGCCTCTCCAGCCACTGCAGTGAGTGCTGGATGGGGCCCTGCGCGAGAGTTTAATGTGTCTGTGTTGTGGGAAAGGAGCCAACGTATAAACATCACACTCAGGAAAACACAATCTCTGCAGTAAGGAAAATTGATTCTCCTAACAGTTTTATTCACATAATGTTTGGTGGCTTTACCAGAGTTCCCAAGTTATCTCCCTCCTCCGCTATTTAACGCTGCAGAGAGCATGTTCTCCAAATATCTTATCTCTTTAATAGCCCTTCCTTTTTAGAGTGTATATATCACTGGAATCTTCTGCGGCTTCAGTTACCTTAAACACGGGTTGCAGTTAAAAAAAATGTTACCCTTTCAGAAAAAAAGGCCGTGTAGAAGTTACTCATGCCCATAAAATGAAACTAGAGGAAGAAAGAGTTTTCAGTGGCTTTTGTGGGACTAATAGGGAACAATCCCTCTTCTGGATCAGGGTTTTATAAATCTGTTTTGGCCAAAACCCTGAATTACTATTTGCATATTTTTTCCAACAAAAGAAAGGAAGAAAATTAAGTGAAAAACCCCCGTGATTTTCGTTCGGTGCCTGTGCAATCTGTCAACAAGGACAAATTCCCCACACTTAATCCAATTACACAAAAATTCTCTCTGCAGAATTATTTGGGGATGAAATTGGCAAAAAAGTCACTGGGGACTTTTTCTCCCCTGTTTTGCATCAAACCACTAGCTACTCCTCCTGCACGGTGTCAGCTGGTGGGGACTCTGCGGTGGCTGGAAATGCAGCCTCAGCACAGACGCACGCAGAGGGGATCCACTCGGGAACTGCCGGAGCAGCCGTGGCACTGGCTCTGCATGGATAGCTCGGGATGTTTTGTGGACTTCCCACCCCCTTGGCATGAAAACCCTCACAGGGAAGCCACAGCAGGTCTGGGTGCTGTGAGGGGGCTTTGACTCCCTGGCCAGGTAGCTGGAGATGGCCAGAATCCAGCTCTGGCTCTGCACTGTGGGAGAATGAGCTGAAATGGGTGGATCCTCGTTTATTCCACGGAGGGGAACCAAGAGGATGCTCATCCCTGTCCGGCTGCTCACAGCCAGCACGGGACCCGATGGGCTTTGGTCTGCTCTAATCTCAATCTGCCTTTCTCCCGCAAAGACACGGAGGTGCTCCCCGTTCCCGTGAAGGCAATCGCTCAGTCTGACACCTCGCTCTGCTCGGAAGAATTTCCTGATACGGTGCTCACGTTTCCTCTGCCCTGTTGCCTTTCTCACACTTCACCTCTGCAGCTCTGCCTCCAACTGCTTTCCCTCCTTCCTTTCTCCCTCTTGGGCAGGTGGGGAAAACAGAAAGTGCCTGTGGACTGAGAGAAAATTTGCTATGGCAGACATGGAGCTGATTTCATTCCCGGCATAAACTCGGGAAAGGCTCCAGGGCTGTCCTGGAGAGGAATTTGGCCCACGGGAAAAAGGAGGCATGGGGAATACATTAGGAGGGTCACCCCACTGGCTAGAAACAGGCTTCGTATTATTACCAAATGTTAGTTAATCCAAAAATAGAATTTAAGAAATGTAGCAACTTTGCAAGAGGAATTCAGACAATCCAGGAAATCCAAAGGTAGCCCTGTGACCCCAAGAAAGTCCCAGGGTAGCCCGCGAGCCCCGAGTGCAGGGGGCGTGAATCAGACTGATCCAGCAACTTCAAGGAATGGAAACATGGGACTGTTCATATATCACTCGCTCCGGGGAAAGCGGAGGGGCAAAAGCCAGGAATAAATATCAGGTTGCCTCAAGAGCCTGACATTTTTGGTAGGAACACAATAGCAGAAGCGGCTGCTGTGATTAGGTCCGTGTTGGAGAGCCGGGGCAGGCGAGGAGGAGAGGACCATGCAGCTTTGGGGTCTGGTGGACCCTTCTCTTGCCCCTGAGCAAGTCTCCTCATCCTTTGGTGAGTGCAGCAACCCCGTCCTTCTTTCTGGAGCCTCCAGGCATGGCCCCTGCCACCTGTAATCACACCAAGACGTCACCTGAAGGGTATGCTGCAACCCACACTCAGTCCTCGTCTGTGCGGGTACAGACCATTGCTGGCTGGGAAGCGTCTGTGATGCTAAATGACTCCAGACAGGAACAAGTTGCATTGCATGAGCTCTGGGGACTTTATTTCTTGCCGAAAAAGGGTTTCTTAAACCTGCCTGCTCTTGGGCTGCTGGGGACAGCTCTCAGCTCTGCAGCCTGCCTGGCACGAGGGTCCCTGTGTCCCACGCTGGACCCCACATGGGGTTTGCCCGGGTTCACAGGTGCTGCTCACTGCATCACCAGCACGCACATGCAGACAAGGTATTGGTGCTCTAAAAGCAAAGAAGAAAGCTGCTGTCAGCGGAAAGGAGAAACTGCACTCTCTGGGGGAAGAGAGAGCCGGGAGAACAGCTCTGCCAGGCACTGAGAAGGATCCTCGGGCAGAAGAGGAGGCCTGTGGTCTGGGCTCCGAGGTTTCCCACTGCCTTTGCTCAGACATTTCCCTGCCTTATGGCTCACATCACCAATTATTTTTTCCCCTGATGCCACAGCTGGAACTGGACCAAGTCAGGTCCCGGGGACTCTCCAAAGCCCAAAGAGCAAAAAAGGCAGAAGTGTCGACAGCAGGACGAAGGAAAGGGTGATCTCAGGATGCAGAGCCTGCAGAAGACCAGGTCAATGTGGCTGCACTCATCTGCCATCAAGAAATCCTATTTCCCATCATGCAGAAGGCTGGCACTAAGTGCTGGGGTACGGACCGCTGGCACTGAGGCAAGGGAGAGAATTTTCATGGTGTCCTGAGGTTACTGCTGTTCAAATGACAGGGTAAGGGGACATGGTGGATTACTTGGGCATTTCTACCCTGCCAGAAAACCAGTGCCCATTAGATTGGCTGTCAGCTCGTGGCTGTAACCTCACACGGGAGCCAATCTAACGAGTGTGCATCGGTCTGTCCAGCCAGGAGGAGCACCAGTGTCAATCCCCAGCAAATATTCAGGCTTAAGTTAGATTTGGTATTTCATCCCTTTTCTGGGATGGGGCAGCCACAGCTGCAATGAGAGCAGTTATGGCCAGGGCTTTTCCCCTCATCTGTGGGATTTAAACTTGGGGAACTGCTTCAAGGGGGGATGCTGTGGGAGAGCTGCCTGCAGAGAGGTCTCGGGGGGTCAGCAGCCAGTGCTGCCCTTTTAGCCATGGGTTGATGGGGAGCGCCCACCATCTGAATCCTGGGCACCAGGGAGCTGTGTATTGGCGAGACCCCGAGACTATTTTCAGTGGAAAACGCCAGGCATCTAAATTTAGCACTTTATTCAGGGGGGGAGAATGGAAAAAAAAATCCAACTCGCCCTCATTAAAGCTGAGCATCTGCACAGTATACTGAAAGCAGAACAAATGGGAATGAAAATCTCCCCCACCACAAGGGCAGGGCCTGGCTTGTTGATGCTTATTTTAGATCGGAGCTGTGCTTTGGCAGGCGTGCCAGCTCCAAGCCCCGAAGCACTGGCGAGGGGAGGGAACACCGAGCTGCTGGGACTCAGTGTGTGGGGGCTGCCCCGCTGCCCACAGGGACCCTGCCATGGGAACAAGTGGTCCCCGAGGGCTGGCAGGACAGTGGATGCTGCCTGGATCTGGGGGCATTGACTGCGAGCAAGACCACCCCCAGGCAACCTTCCATAAAGCCGGCTGGCTCTTTCCACCTCCCTGTACGACCCTATGCATGAGCACCGTTGCACACCTATTTCCGCGTCTGACCCACTCTCCCGTATGTGCAAAGGTAAATCTCACTGCACATGAACCCCCCCAGCCCCTCCTGCCCCCGGGAAAATCCACAGAAGTGGCCAAAATGAATAAAGAGGGAGTGAATGTGTAACAATTTGGAGAAGAATTACTCTGAGAGACTAAAATATCACTGGCACCCTGGTGGCTTTAATGCATTCTGCCTCTTGGCCCTGAATAAATAACAATGGAAAAGCAACCCCAGACAAATATCAACCAGACAAAGTACATCAGCAGACCAGAGCAGGAGCTGAGGAATGTATTTAAACAGAGAAAACACTGAGAACGTAAAAGCCATGCTGGATGCTGAAAGGGCAACCGATGGGTAGGTTGAGTGGATTATAAGATCTGGATTTTCATACTTTTTTCTTGTTTTCCCTAACACCCAATGGCCAGAAGCTTCAAGGTTGCTGTTTCCCTAGTATTAATTGCATAGCAGGTAAGTATTGTAGAAATACAACATATTGTAGAAATTAGAGTTTGCCAAAATAGGTCCATCAGCAGTTTATGAGAGGTGCAAAAATCCAGCTTTAAAAAAAATGGCATGTTCTATCTATATGTGTAATTTTTTCTTTAATTTGAACTCCCTTGCACTTGAAGGAAAACAACTGGACCGATCTAAGACATTCTATTTTAATATTTTCTCCAGCCTCTGACTTTTCAATATTAATTTATTTTCATTTCAAAATTATATTCATCTAAATTTGTACAGGAGTGTTTTGAGGAAAGGCTTGAAAATCTTCCCCCTCTACTGTGAAGCACTGCAGCTGTGGGGCTACAGGGCATCGTGTCCTGGCACTGGGACTGTCCCCTGGCAGGGACTTCCAGAGTCAGCACCTCCGTGGTTAACCATCGTCCTTCCTTCCTGGCAAACTACTGCTTCATGCACAGAGAATCGATGATGAGGTACAACCTCCCCCCTTCACCAGCTCACAGCTGAAAGACCATTCTCGCCCAGCTGTAACGGGAAGGAGCGGCATTGGGAATATCCACCACTTAACCCTGAGAAGGTGCTTTGCAAACTGCAAAGCATATCGATATCATTATGGTGCAGAAGTACTGGAGTGACTTCTAAGGTCCATAAAATGATATTATTTTGGCAAGCTGTACTCCAAGACCTTGCTGTAGAGGTATTTTCTTGGCTCCCACTGTTCTGCCAAAGAGTCCCCCACAGCTGGCTGAGCTCATGGCTTGCAAACTGTATTCAGGCTCAGATATCTTAATGAACAATATATATGCCCTTGGTGTGGCTGGTTGTTCCTTCCCATTTTATAGGGAAGACTCTTCCAAATGGAGATGACCTGACAAGCATCCTGGTCTCATGCTGACTGGCAAATAAATCCAGAAAGTAAATGTGGAAAACTTGCAGAAAGTAAGTGCTCACAGCAGTCATGCCGCAGGGTGGGAAGGGGTAGGTGGCTGATTGCATGGTGGCATTTTGGGTTGTGTGGACATGTCTGTGCCTTGTCCATACTGTGACCTGACACTGCCATCCAGAGGTGAGGATTGCTCCTCACCAGCTCATCTCAATAAAAACCCTCAGCCTCAAACCTGGGGAGGAACAAGCTCCTCAAAGAACCATTGCAGACAACTGGGTGTGCTCCGCCTCCTCCAAAAAAGAACAAACCCCATTATCTGGGAAAAGTGAAAATGCAAATGAACCAACCATCTGTCAGTAAGAGTCAGGGACTGAGGTGTCTCCATTGCTCTGTTTGCCATGGCTTCATCTGTCTTTGGAAGGAGCTGGAAGCCACCCAACATATGAAATCTTGTCCTGCCTGGGTTTTCCTTATTTTCCACTAAAACACAGTTGAAGAGCATGGGCAGAGATCTTTTCCAGTGACTATCAATTGCAGCCTTTGACCACAGCCAAGCGGAAGAGGGGCTGCTCCCCTTCCTTCCCAGCAGTGAGAGCATCTGAGTCACCAGAGAAAGCCACCCACAATCTCTTCCCAGTTCCCACCAGTGGATCCCAGAGACTTCTTTAGGTGGGAACGTGGAGGTAGGGTTGTGCTCGAGGCTCCCTGTGGCTGCAGGGTGAAGTGTCCCAGTGTGGCTGCCTGTAGAAAGAGGAGAGGCGGCACCAGGTTTTTTGGCTGAGTGCTGCTGCAGGAGTTGAGGTTTCACAGGACAATGACAACTATAAAACAGGGAAATAGATCTGGGAAACCTGCTGAGTCGCAGCTGGGCTTTCTGACCTGAAGAATTATCAGACACTCTTAATGATTTGTATCAGTTCTGTACCACCAATTTCCTCCCTGTTCCATTACTAATAAAAAAGTAATAGCCACTGGGTCTCTGTAATGATCTCCTGATGGTTGATACCAGTGATGGGCAATGCCAGTGACAAATTTAATGAGAACCGGAGACTGCCCTTTGACAGATACCAGCCTGTGATGAGATGCAAAAGCGAGGTATGTCAAAGTGCATTACTTTATCTAATAATTCACATTTTCTTTTGGATGTGGTTGTTTCTTGGTTGTTTCTTAGGATTCCCAGTGTAACACAAGGAGCTCTTAATAACCCATTTCAGTGATTCCTCGGGATGAACAAACTCTTTCCGCCTAATTTCAAACCCACTTGAACATTATGGATTTGAAAGTTTGTCTAAAGGATCAAATGTTATGGAGTTCCTGTTTCAGAGGAGACTGTGAAAAAGGGCACAGAGAAAAACATGCTACAGCTAAAATAATTCAGTACGTATTATACTACACCCTCTCTGCTAGCTAAGCTCTAGCAGAAATCCTTNCCCCCCCCCCCCCCCCCCCCCCCCTGCAGCATATAGCAAATGCTATCCATCACATGTTTGGGGGTTTTTTTAAATGCAATTTGTGGAGGAATGGCTTGAAGTCATAGGGAAAGTTATTGTTCCAAAATATTAGTGATTCAGGCGAACCTCTAAAAACTTTTCAAGATAGTCACAAGTCCTCTTGGTCTCTTCTGATCACCCTACCAAAACCAACAGATTGGACACACATCTGAGACTTTTAAATCTTTGTGGGCAACTGTTAACAAGCAGAACATCAGGAAATTGCATTCAGCGACGCTCTGGCTGGCACGAACCTGGCATGAGACGAGAACCCATCTGCAGATGAAGAGTTCAAGGCTGAGGCACCAGTCCCACATCCAACCCTGTAATGCTGGGGGTGCTGAGCATCTCAGATAAGAGTGTCTTCTCCTGACATGTTCTCTGTGAGCAATGGAGAGATGTGACAACCATCTGGAGGTAATTCTTGCCTAGTGGGCTGAACATGAGCGTCTGACCTCCTAATCTGGGCATGTCAGTTGGTACATGTGGATGGGACCCACCTGGCTTGTGCATGTAGGTGAGTCAAGCATAAAGGAAAAAAGAAGAGGAATCCATTCTGGACATGGGAATAAGAGTTTGTGCTAGCAAGAGTTACATAAAATTCCCCTTTAAAAGAAGATGGAAAACTTCTTAATGGATCAGAAAGCAACTTCTCAATGGATTGGAAAGCCACCGGTAGAAGCTATGGTATAACAGAACAGACCAAGAGATGCGAGAACAGGCCTGGAAAAGTGTTTCAGGACTTCACATGCAAGATGCTGTTTATGTGATTGCGGCCTGTGTTTGGTCACAAGGGAGAGGAGGACAATTATGGAGGGTGGAAAAGCTGGGAGAAGCACTTTTTTTGTCTTGATCTGTGCTGTAGAAGACAATGAGGGGAAACATTACCATTTCAAAGGCATTGTGTATAGGAAATCGGAATGTGACCTTAACAGTGAGGGAAGTCTCTAAAGAGGAAATCAGGGAGCAACTGGAGAAAGTGTAGTATATCACTGAGACTGGATGGTATTTATCCAAGAGTTCAGAAAGAAATAAAGTGTGAACTACTGGGAAGGTAGTGACATGGATACACAATATATTCTGGGGGTGAGGAGAAAGGAATCATGATTACTCCTGTGGACAGAAGTCAAAGATTAAACCAAAATAAGAGTAATATGAGAGTCAGGCACAGATGTTTCCAAAATTCTCCAGAAAAAGAAAAAATGAAGCATAGTTTGGGAAGAGCTTTCCGTCACTCCTTGGTCAGCCATAGATCACCTGATGGTATTTTGATCTGACAATATTCTGCTACTTGCAGGGCTTTGCAGTCGCACATTGCTCCCCTGCTTGTTTCTGTAGGCAGTATTCACAGACAGCTCTTCTCCTGCTACCCAAGACATGAGGACAGTCCCCGCAGCCCCGCGATGGGTCCTCCCCATTCAGGTTGCAAACCCCAAACTGCAGCACAGCTGCCAGGAAGCGTTTTCCCGATGTTAGGCACGAACTCCTCGACAACCGATACCACAAGCTCTATAAAATGAGACACACTCACAGACAAGCCAAAAGCACATTGCAGCATGCTCTGCAGCCCCCAGAAACACAGCCCAGCAGGTATCACGTTGTGCTATCCTGCAGGGTACAATGGAGGGGCCGGATCCATCAATGACACTCAGATCCAAGAATGGCTGGATGGAAACCGGACCATTATGTACTCTGATTCCTGTGTAGTGAGTCATGCAACAGCAGTGACCAGGTGACAAAACCTCCATCGCTTCTACACCAAGAAGTGCCCATGATGGAAGGAAGAGCGGTTCCGAAAGCGTGGGTCCCTACCCGCTTCACTGGGGGCTGGTTGCCTGTAAAATTATACACCGAAACATCACAGCCGGGGGATTTGAGCGCACGCAGCGCCTTTTTCTCCCACTTCTTCTGGTTCCCATCCAAAGGAATAAAGCCGCCTTGTGCAGGAGGATGACCGCCTCCATTCAGGGCCATAATGGGAGCCGACAGCTCCAGCGGGCAGCCCTGCGCGGGCAGCCGGCGTGGGCATGCAGGCAGCACTGCTCCTGTCCCCCTGACAACGGCGAGCCCAGACTCACCCTGCTGCCTGCAAAAGGTTAAACACGAGCCACTTCCCTTCCTTTTATTATCTTTTTTTTTAATAACATTGTCTCCATTGTGTCACAGAGGGTGGAAATAATGCAGATATGTGCTGAGAAGCCCTCCCAGTGGCGCAAGGACGCGATGAGAACAAGAAACCCCAGAAGTGCTACAGCCAGAAATATGAAATGCCATGGCAATGTTTAAGTCATTATCCCAGCACCGGAGGCTGCCACCACAAGCGGAGCCAGTACGCATGGGAGGGATGCAGCCAGCAAGGGGGGGCGAAAGGGAGAGTGCGAAGGCTGAGAGATAACAGCCAGAGGTGGGCCCACATCCCTGCCCCGTGCTCCTCGTTAGGGATCCCTCGTGCTCCACGGTAAGGAAAAAGCACTTCTATGTGAGCACAAATGCTGCCTGTGACTTGTTATCATGAGTGGCAGCCACACCGGGGCTGGCGAGGACCAGTGGGCACTTACCTGGAGGGAAAGGCTGCTGGCACCCCTTGGTGGTGCAGCCCCCAGGGACCCTGGGAGGTCCCCCCGCAGCGATGGGTCCTGTGCCCCTGTCCGGGTACTGAGGGGTGAAGTGCCCCAGGAGCCGCCTGGTGAAGAGCGGGGCTGCTGCGGTGCCATGGCAACAGACCTCCTCTCCATCACACAGATAATTTCTGCTTGGGGAAGCTGTTTGCTGGAGTGTTTTTGAGGGCTTTGAACACAACTCAGAATTTAAAAAAAGGAGGAAGAAGGTTAACTGCCTGAAAAGGCTGGGGAGGGGCGGGGGGGGAGGGGGGGGGGCCTTGGGGACATGCAGGAAATCCCTTTTCACAAATATTATCCTTTAGTGTGGGAGAAAGGTCCATCCTTGAACATAGCAAGGACCTGTCCTTCCACCCTTGCTAAGCACACTTCAGCTTTCAGATATTCCTATCATGGTGGGCTTTTTTTGTGGTTTTTAATTTCAGTTTGCTAGGAAACAAAGCAAAAAAAGACACCATCACCCTCCCCCACTTCTGTATCTGAGGAGAGGAGAGGAGAGGAGAGGAGAGGAGAGGAGAGGAGAGGAGAGGAGAGGAGAGGAGAGACAAGGCAATAAATTCCAACTTAGTACCAACTCCCCAGACATGCACCGTGAAATCCCATACTCTGCTAGATGTCCAGCCATTGGGGAATGGCTGACCCATATTTCTAGTCCCTGGGGATATTTCAGTGTGACAGACCCTACGTGTGGCACTGCTCCAGGCACTGGGACCAGTGGCCCACACCACAAAACACACAGTATCTGCTCTTGCCCTTCCAGAGCTGTTTTTATTCTGACCATGTGGAGTTCAGAATAGTGGCTGCCCTGCAGATACTATTAGTTTATTTTTGTTTGTTTGCTTTCCTGGCAACAGTCATCATGGTGAGGGGACTTCTGTGGTTCAACAAGTGTCCTGGGACCACAAATCCAAACCCTGCAAATCCACGAGTGGAAGAGAAGAAATGCAAGAGATGTGAGAACAGTCCTTTCTTCTCAGTTTGTACATTTTCCAGATGCCAGAATAAGCTCAGTTGACTTCAGTCTACCAGTGGCGTTAATTGATGAAATCCCTGTGGGATGCAAGAGAAGGATCATTATTTACCTTTGGTGTGGCTCCACTGACAGCAGTGAAGGTGCGCCAGGGAGGTGGCACTTCTCTGCCTCTGCTCCTAAGCAGATGCAGCCCCAGGTAACAGCAGTCCAAGCTTCCCAGGCAAATCCGAGAGCACTTGGTCTTCCCCAGGAGAAGCCATCTCACTGAAGGTTAAACTTCATCTCAACAGCTCATTCAGGCTTTTGCTTTGTTGCCAAAACAGCCCACAAGCAGGACTGGGAAAGGGGGAAGTGGTGGGACAGGGACAATTAGAGCCAACTGCGGTGGAGAGATTTTGAGTTGATCTCTTTTTTCCCCTTTTAATAGTGCTGTATTATAAATATCACAAAACCACATGTTATCAGACAGAATGAAACAATTATGCTCAACTTCACAACTATGGGGATATGAGCCTTCAATGGGGCCTTGTGCTCTCTGATGTGGACACCTGCTCTCTGGAAATTTGATGGGTGAGCAGCAACTTGACCAGGATGTGGGCCCCAAGAAAACCCCGTAAGTCAGAGCAAATTTTAGTCATGACCAATTGGGTGCTACTGAAGGAAGAACTCATCCCAGTTGCTGAGTCATTCTAATCACACACAGCTAATGACCTTCTGGGCTGGGGGAGCGGAGAGCCCATGCACACTCTTGCAGACGGTTCTGATTTCTTCAGAGGACGCAGTGAGCCCGGGTAGGTATAATGGCTGTCCAGGCAGCTGAGGCTTAGCTCTGACTCTTCTGAGCAGGTCCTGCTAGAAATAATGTTGGTGATTTTTCTGCCCCATTTGCTTTGTGTAGTTGTGGTTTCGTGTTCATTTACTCACAAAGTCCACTTTGGGTCCCCCCAACCCATCCCACCACACGTGCATATTTTCTCTCTCTTCCCTTCCCGTGTCAGGAAGATTTTCCTTAAGAAGGGCTGCTCACAGGTATCCCCCCATCCTTGGCCCATTATTTATAGGGTACCTCTCGGCAGAGCACAATGCTGGGAGGTGAGTGAGTTATTGTTCCGGGTGACATCATGGAGTGGACTTCATAAGAGGGCTCAGCGGATGGTCTCTGAAGACAGCTGCGAAAAAGGCGGCCCTGAAGGATATGATGGAGTGGGTGAGACATAAATTTCTTAGGACAGGCAGTGAAAAAACATTTACGGCCCTTCTTTCCTGAGTCTGGTTTCAATCAGAGTCCCAGCCGTTTCATTGATGCTTCGCACTAAGCACTCACTCAGACATACGCTTTATGCGCTCAACCTGCCTTATTTATTTTATTTTATTCCCTTTTTTACTGTTTTTAAAATGCACTGGTACAGGATGGCTTACAGATCCTCAGGCAGCCAGCTCCCATGTGAAGTAGCCACAGACAAAGGCTATCTGCATGGATATGAATCTGGTTTGCAGACGGGAATCAACTAAGAATAATATTGATAACGGTAATGAAGGAATGGCTTTATAAAACCATCACATTGCAGTCTCAGTCTATAACAAACGTGGTATTAACTTTGACATTCATTAAGGCAGCTTGCCATTTCTTCCAGGCTTAATGGAAAATCTGTCTGTTTAGAAGTGTTTGTTGCAACTCCAGAGGTTAGGGGAATGGATAGGTTGCTGATTAGAAAAGCCCTGAGCGCTTGGCTACCCCAAAGGGCAATTTAAGTTCATTCTTGGCCTTCTTGCTCCTATTTTTATTTTACCTTATGTGCTGGGGCAACTGCTTTCTAGGTTTGCTGGTTCTGGCCTCGGGCATGCAGCAAAATGGGCTGTCCCTGTGTCAGCCCTTGATGTCTGTCCGAACCGCTCCCAGAGACTGTCAGGACGGAGCCTCCACCACCACCCCAGTGGTGTCACCTTCCCAGTCTGGAGAAAGCCTTGCTTGCTGTGAACCCAAATCTCCTTTGCTACAGCTTCAGCCCATGACTTCTTGCCTTCCTTCATCACAGACGCTGAGAACAGGCTACTTCTGTATTCTTGCTGCCCAGTTTTATAGATCTGAAGACTATCGAGACTGTCTCTCCCCAGCCTGTGCTGCTGTTGATTAAACAAGCCAGTTCATTCAGCCTTTTCCGTGGGACTTGAATTTCCCCAGCGAGTGACTCCAAGTCCTACAGCTCAGGTAAAATTAAATGCCAAGCACCTTCCCTCTGATCAGCAAGTCTCACATTCCCGGAGTGCCCTGTTGCTTTCTTATAGGCTTGACAGTCAAAATAGCTGTGCCCTTTTTTCATGTGAGGAGACAGGATTTTCACCCAAATCCCTGCCGTATTCCCAAGGATCCTCCAGTAATATCAGTACAGGTTTACTGGGAGTGATGGGAGGCAGGGCTGCTGCCGAAGCCCCCCTTGCACGGATGCCGTGGGCCAGGTGATGCAAGAGCCCTTCCACCTCCACTTACCTGAACTGTGGATGCTGCCCAGAAGAGTCTCATTTTGAGCAGGACTGCCCTGCTCATTGCAGCCTGGTTACACAGACTTGTCACAATCCTGAGCTTTTCAAAGCTTCTGCCGCACCAATCCTGGAGGCCACGGGGGCGCGAGAGGAGGCGGCACCTTTCCCAATGCCACCTTGAAGGCAGACTCGGCGCTCTCCCAGGCTGTGCCATCTGGACAAGCCTTTTGCTATCTCTGCACATCTCACAGCTCTCGATCTTAATCAGAAGAATAGACTTTCAGTTAGTACAGTGAGTTAATCTCTATCTGCCTCTCCCCGTAACTCGCCACTATTTATCAGCATTCTGTATTTTACATATATGTGCGAGGCTTTTAATAAAACCCAGACTAAGGAGATGAAAGATTTATCCGTTTGCCCTGAGAGATGTCCCTTGCGAGGGCAACTTGGGACTCGGGAGCGGAAACCTGGATTGTTTTTTATGGCAGCTGCCTGAAGAGATACAGAGCCTTTGAAGTCCTCCTGGCCTCGCTTCCTCCCGCCTGCCCCTCGTGCCACCGGCTCAGCAGAGCTGGGCTCCCCCCTTCCCCCCTTCCCCCCGGCCCCGCTACGGTGGGTTCGCGTCCCAGGCAGGAGAGATGGCTCTGTGGTTAGAGCACAGTGGGGCTGGTGGGAAGGGCATGGAGCGATGCATGGGCAGAGCTGGCTTAGCCTGCTCCACGCAGCCCCCAAAATCTCTTAGCAAGCCCTTCTGTTAGAATGATTTTCAGCATAAAATCATAGCATGGAAACAACTGACTGCCCAGAAGGCAACAGCAGTTAGAGGAGAAGATCCAGCCCTCTGCCGTGCTGACACGTCACCTGAGCCCAAAGACTGTTTTGGCTGGCATGGGAGACCCCATAACAGGGCAGCTGACGTGCATGACCACCAGGTCTTCTCCCTCCTGCCACCCGCTCGCTTGGCTCTCAAATCATCTTCAGCAAAGCATCTCAGGCCCCAGATGCTCTTCAGCACGGCAAACCACCCTGGACCTCCCGGAGGTAATGCCAAGCTGACTGCCAGCAGGCTGAGTGATTCAGGCGGTGGGAAGGAAAAAGATGCTTTCCATCAGGAATGGAGCAGTGACATTTCCCCCGTAGTCCCCCAGGTGCCCATCTGCAGAAGGGCAGGGAGGCATCAGGCAGGTGCCAGCCCAAATAAATACAATGCAAGTGGTCTCCAGCGACCCATCAGGGGTCTGCCAGCGACGCTGGCTGAGCCCCGAGGATGGAGTCAGGAGGAGGGGCACTGTTGGTGCCGTGGTTACTAATGAACAATTTAAATTTCTTCCATAAACAGCTAATAAAGCTCATCTCTCTCTCCTTCTCTCTAATGCACCATTTATTTCTCGCTTTGAAAGGCGATCAAGGAAATTCACACAGAAGAATGGGAGGGAGGATTTGATGCTAAATGTCAGCGCTGCCTGATGAAGCCTAATTCTCCCTCTGAGCAGCTGCAGCAGCATCTTCACGAACAGGGCTCTAAATGAGAAAGGCTTCTGGCAGCCGGGGGAGCTGACAGCATCAGAGCCTGCCCTGGGATGCTTCGAAAGCGGACAGTCCACCCCCAGCAGCAATTTTGTTCATGGCAATTATTATAAAGACTCACAGGACAGACATTACTCATTACTCTGGAGAGGGACTGGGGACTTATTACTTTATGGGGACAGGGGAGGAGCAATGACCATCCTTTGCCCTTTCACCAGCTCAGTAGCTCCTGGTCCTCAAGGCTTATGTTTTCTCCTGACCAGCCTGGTGTGCCCATCACCCCCAGGGCTCGGGCTGGGCACTTGGTGCACAGTCCTTCTGTGAAAGTCAGACGCCTTTTCCACTTCCAGCCATCTATGAGCTTTGCAAATACCATTGAAATACTTGGAAAATTACTTGTCCTCATGGATTGTGATTATATTTAAAGTTACTGAAGGATAATTATCATCATGTCAAGAGGCTGATGATAATCTCATGATACCATACTCACTGGTGGTGGAGAGGAAAAGCACAGAGCTAATTACCCAGGAATAACTGTACAGTGTTGAAGATGGCATCTCTAGTTGTGCAGGTCAGAAAGACGTTTCTGAAGCCTCTGTAGCTTTGTTTTGCAGGACCAAAACAAAAGCAGTTTTACATTTAAGTGGATGAATAGTGGACGTAATGGAAATACAGGTGTCCTGCTACGAAACCTGTTAGGCCTGTGATCCATGTGTGAAACACAATGCTATATGCACATGGGATATTTTGAAATATCAAAGAGAGATCCCTTTTCATCTCTGAGGTCTGCCTGGGGAAGAGCTATTGCACCATTTAATCTAGATGGTCAATTCTTAGCATGAGCAGGACAGAGGAAAGAAATGCGTTAACGGGGCACGGGGGGAGATCTGGAGCTTCAGACCCATCCAGCACTCGAGTGTCTGGTAGGACACCACTGCAATTAAAATGCAAATGATATAGCAATATGGGGGCTATAACATGAAAATTTCCTAATGACATAGAATAGAATAGAATAGAATAGAATAGAATAGAATAGAATAGAATAGAATAGAATAGATTAGATTTCAGTTGGAAGGGACCTGCAATGATCATCTAGTCCAACTGACAGTGATCATCTAGTCCAGCTGAAACCAACATCTGAAGCCATGGGAGTGCTATGGCTTAAAAGGACTTGACAGGACTGTGCTTACAGTGTAAGAGCTCATTTCTGATCAACACACTGGAAGAGCAATGTAGTTGCACTGGGAAAGGGCCAACAGCAAGCACGAGGCTTAGCAGAGTCCGAGGAAAGGCTGAAAAAAACACGAGTACTTAGCTGCCAGGGAGCGTGATTAAGAAATAGTTAAATTAGCTAGGGGTTATTATAAAGTTAAGCTTGAAAATCTACTTGTAGCTGCCAGGCGGTGGGGGAGGAGGCACTGCCGGCGGTGGGGACGCGATGGTGGGGTGTGCTGGTGGCAGTGCCACGGGGCTGCAGGGGCTGCTGTTTTAACCTCCTGTCTCGCCCACAGCATTCTGCAGCATTTCTCTTCTGGGCTGATATTGTCACTATTTGAGCTGCTTCTAAGACCATTTCAATGATTTTACTGGGGAAAGGGTGAAAAACTTTTTTCACTTGTGTTATAGCCCTCCCCTGAATCTTTTCATTTGTTATTTAGTTGTTTACTCTCCTGTGTAAAATTCTGAATTTGGGAAGTTTGCCTACGATGAATATCCCTCCCTGTGATATTCATGCTGGATGTATGTAACATCCATCAAACATCATAAGTCTGGTCTTGATCATTCTATAGAAAGTTCTGTAGATTAGATATAGATTTCTGTAGGAAGATCGAGAGCATTCATGGGACCTGAGTTACTTGAACGAATTCTTGTTCTGCACAAGTGTGTAACCACTCCTTAAATCCATAAGGCCCCATCAAGCCTAATGCAAGTTAATTTAAAGATGTCAGAAAACTGTGGATCAGATCTGTGGCAGTTTTAAGTGGCTTTAGATTATATAAAGTAAGCAACTGTCATTCACCAGTTAGTTATTTCACAGTGTGTGTACAGAATGGCTGGGGTATACTTGCGGGGTATACTTTCTGTCTTGAAACAGAAATGATAAAGCTGAGAGAAGACTGCAAATAATTTTCTGCTAGTATTAGCTCAAAGATTTTAAACGGTTCCTCCAGATGCACTTGAGCTCCCTTTTTGGGAACATTCAAACTGTCTTCATTGGCATGGATATTCAAGCTCTCCCACCTTGGGAGACCTTGTGTGGGTCTGAAACACACACATATACACACACATACACACACAAAGCCACGGTTCACAGCCTTATATATATATATGTGCCATCCAACCCAGCACTGTTAACTGGTGCAGAGGTGAATCCAGGGGCAGAAAAGACGATCCCAAACACATCTGCACCATGCTTTCATGGAAACAGCATCCTGCCTGCAGACATCCCATAGACTGAAAAGGAGGCAAAATTTGTCAGGTGAATTTGTCAAGCAGTGGTGATAATCATTCATTTAGCCTGTAATGACATGGCACTTACTATGTAATAACCTGGATATTGCATGGAAATTACCATGTAATCCAATGCTCAGTAGTTGCCATATTGTCAGTGGCTGCATGGTAATTTGTACCCTCTCATTTAAAGCCCTGAAACTGCTATTATTATGGCAACAAAGCAGCAGATTCACAGTTTGCCAAAGGAGAATCTCCAGAGGGATGTTATGAATAATTAGGCAGCCACGGTGGTTTTGGATAACATCTTTACCGTAACTCCATTAACTAACAATTGATTGCTTTCCTAGCTCTGACTTGCCTCCAGTCCTTCCTACCCAGAGCTCCGGTATCCCAACAGTAAAGACACAGCTCTGCAAAGGCAGGCAGATCAACAGCAGGAGAAATGCTCCAAGAGTATGAGCCTGAGAAGCAGCATCCCTAAAGAGGCCAGCAGCTAAAGCAGGCCAACATTTACCGAGGTGCAAAAACTGCTGAGAAATTCGGGATCACTGTTCAGCTGGTATAAACTGGTGCTCTCCCCTGACTTTGAAGGAGCAACTCCAGCAGATGGTGGTGAAGAACCTGGCACAAGGTTTGATTGGTGTTAAGGACACCCCAGTGCAAGTTGCATTGGCACAACCATTATAAATTAAGTGGGTTTAAAATTGAGGCAAACTTCTCCGGGACAATATCCAGGTCTAAATACCATCCTCAGATCTCTCTGTCCCCAAAAAGCTCTTTTATAGCTTACAGGCGATCACTGAGCATGGTCCAAAATTGACCCTTATCACCCTCAAATGCACATCCTCAACTTTGCCTTTGGCGTGATAAATTGTGGTTCACTGTAGTCATCGTTGCACTGATAATGTGTTATTTTTAGATGGAAAAAGTATGAGGTCAGAGTTAATGTTTTGCATTTGTCAACGGGAGGAAGACAAGGCCCGCACTGCCCTCCTGCACTCTCACTTATCCCCTGCCCCTCATAATCCTCCTGACCTGCTGGTAACCCCCTCCCACGGATGCCTCCCCTGGGCAGCTCGCCCTCCTCCTGAAGATGCCTCCCTTGCCAAGGGGCTGGGCAGCAGCTCCGAGGTGTCCCCTCTGCCCTTTCCCCTGCCCCTTCCCAGCAGCGGAGCTCTCCACGCTGAGGGAGACCCTGCTCCTCTTCCTCGCCTCCATTCCAGCTCCCAGAGTCAGTGCGCCAGGCTGGCCAGCATTGTCTTCCTCTGCTTTCCCTTGGACGTTATGATATACGGAGGGAGCAGCTCTTCTTGTGTTGTTGTTTGCTATATAAACTTTTAAAACAGCCTGTGCCAGTGACGTGAGAGGGATAAATGTGTGTGAGAGGTTTGCAGTTTCTAGTGATTGAGATTCTTTGGTTGGAGAAGCCTAAACAAACACCATAACCTCAGGGGAAATTCTGCAAAGTTTTAGTTTTAAGTGCTTCCTCTAACAAAATAACTGTTCAAACTAGAAAGCTACGAGAGAGCATTCCTTTGGCTGGTGGAGGCTTCATGAGCCAAGCCTGGAGGTGGAACTCAGGCTTTAAAGTGTGAACATAGAGAACTTTGTCTCTACTTTGAGTGCAAGTTGGAAAGTGCTCTTCACTACGGACTCACCTCTGTTTTACTTTCCACCAGGGTAAGCCAAGGAAAATTCATTTGGCATAATTTCCCCTATTGGAGGACATTGGATTCTATAGGATCACATCTATAAATGTCCCAGGGTTAGTCTAAGGACAGGGTGAGCTGGCTTGAAAAGGGGAAAGGCTCAAATGTGGATGCTCATCCATTGTGCACCTGGACACTGTCTCACCTGCTGATGGAAGAGGTGTCCCCAAGCCACATCTCTTCTCTCAGCCTTTTTAAATTTCTCTCACCCGCATGTTGGGCTTGTGTTTTTTTTTTTTTCCCCAGAAAAAAACATTGCTGACCTGCTTAAATATCTCTAAAACTACCAGTTTTAGAGCCAAAAAAAAAAAAAGCTTTAGTGAGTAGCAGATGTGCCAAAATGGAGAAGTAAGCGAAAGTGTGTTTTTAACCTCATAACTGTTTACTGTGTAAGACTGGAATGAAACCACAATATGGGCTCTAGCTCAGCAGTCCACCCTGCGCACCCACTGCCTGCCTTTCCTAACTGGTGCTGCGCGGGGCTGAGCCTTGCAGCCGGGAGGCACCTGACCACTCTCATGGCCAGGGAGCACCAGGAAAAAAATATCCCAGCTTGAGAAGCCATTGGATGCTGAGACTAGTGACCCGGATGAGTCCTGGCATTTTGTACTGAGCAGCAGGATGCAGGTGCAGGAGCCATGCAGGAGAAGACCTCCCTCAAGTTCCCAATAAAAGATTAGTGTAGGAAAACCCCTTGATTCCTTCACTGGGGTTGGACCCAGGAATCACAGCGTCTCCACTCGGCCCTGTGGCTTTTTCAGCAAGGACGGAGTCTGCACCCAGACTGGCTTTTCATATAGGAAGCTCTGCAACCAGCAGTAATTGTATTTTGTCAAGTGGTTTTAGAAAAGCAATCCACATCTATTAGCCATCTCGATTAGAGAAATGATGTTCTTGATTCTAACTGCCAGCTTAGCCAAGCCATTATCAAAGAACAGAAAACTTACCACATTCCTCTCTTTCCATGTCATGAAGAAGCGTTTGTTTCCCTTGCACACTTTATTTACTTCTGGTTGTTGTGTGTCTCTCGAACAAATCACTGCTGAATTCAGACTGGCCGTTTGACTCCAGGTTACAGCATCGGATATGGATCTCTCCAGTGCTGTCCTTCTCTCATGTCCTTACAGAAGGATGAGGAAACTGAGACATGCACAGTCAACATGAATTTTACAAAATCACCTCAAGCTAATTGTGAAAGCTTATTAGAGAAAGGAAGGGGGGTCCTGTCTATTGTACATCATCCCTCTATTCTCCTCCCACCCCTTTTCACGATCCTAGTCCAGAGACAGCAATCTTCCTCTTTACTTTTGATTGTATTAATCTACTTCATTTTTTATTCTGTCAACCAATCCAGCAGGAATATGGAGGTGCAAAGAGCTCTGTGGGCAACATGCACAACACAGGTGAAATTATCCGTGTTTTAGCTGGAGATTTTTCTTGTTGCAGCTACATTACTCCAAAGTGGAGGGGCTCCGATGTCCCTCCCCACCCCTGTCATCACTGCAATACCCAGAACCTTCGCCAAGCTTGAGAACCTGCTGCAGTGCTCACCTGGCCATTTCCAGAGCCAATTTCCTTGGGAGCTGGGGTGCTGATGGGTCCCGTGAAGACACCTGCCTCTGTGAGTGCTTTCCAGCCACAATGACCTGTGTTTGATTGCTCTGTGAGCCAAGTTACCAGGGGCCTGCTGTTCACTCCACCAAAGAACATACTTATTCCCATTCCCACGGGGTTTTCCCTTAATTGAGCTGCTGACTGCATTAACCTGGGGAATGGAGTATTGATTCAACAGCCACCGAGACGAAGGAGCTGAGCTCAGGCCTTTGCTATTTACGGAGACATGCATCTTGGTAGGAACGTTCCAAAATGAGGACACACATGAGCTCATTGGGATCGTTATTACCTTGGAGGGAGAAGAGAAACCCTTCCATCTTCCTGCCACACCTGGAATAAGACAGATCCCCTAACTGCCGTTCACAGCTTTGCCTCCCTCCTTCCACCTGCATTCACATGCGTTTCCAGCATCTAACAGCGCTCGTAGCAGTGCCGCAGCTGAGGGGAAGGGAAATGTTATTTCTCGCTGACATCCTTCACATTTGCCCTGTCCCTGACACCCTGAGGGTTGGGTCACATCTGGAGGAGCAGCTGCAGGACAGCTCAGACCTGGCAGCAGCCCTGCACCCAGCATTGCCTCTGTGCCAGACCCACCTGGAGGAGCACCCATCTCTCCTGCTGCCTTTGCAGCTCAGTAGAGTTTTCTGGAAACGCTTGAAATTATTAAGTCCAGGCAATTTCTAGAAACCAGCAGAGAAGAGATGTGGGAAGGGACGGGACAGGACGGCTGGCATGTTCAGACTGCAGCTCCCATGGGCTGCATTTCTAAATTAAACTATTGCCACGAGTAAGCGTTTCCCAGTACATCTTTCTTTTCAAGGCGGGAGCAGGGGGAAGGAAGGAGAAACCCGTGCACTTTGTAACCAGCCTTAATGGCCACATGTCATCATTTACTTCCTTGAGTACATTCACATACGCGCACACATACAAACTCCTGCAGAACTGCTCTCAGACCTGCTTCTTTCTCTCATTAAGGCTGGGATCTGCTCTGAAAGCATCTCCTGGAGCAGTAACGGGTGAACCACAGATCACCTGCAGCACCACTTCAGACACTTCAATCACTGCAAATTTTTGGAAGTCAACTGAAGAGTCTTCTCTTTCTACAACCTCAGGCTCGGAACACTTAGGCTAGTAATTTTGTGCTAGCTTTCTTTGGGAAAGTTAAAAGATTTCTCATTTATCTTCTGTTTGGTGGAAAATAAGACAAGACTATTAGAGCTGGCTGCAATACAGAATTCCCGTTCAGCCAAAAATATCACTGTTTCAGAGTTTTCTTTCATCCCATATTTGAGCAACAGTGTTAGCAGCTCCAAATTTCCAATGAAATAAAAATTCCAAACTCTTACTATAAACACTGAAAAGCCTTCTCTAAATATTTTGCTTCAATGAGGCTGAAGTGTTTCACTCAGTTTTATCATTTAATAAACTCCAGCATATCATAAGACATTCAATGATCTGGTTGCTCAATGACAAAGCCAGAAGACGTCGCTCTGGCTGAGGGACCTGGCGTGCTCCCATGGAGTGTCACAGAGACCATGAACACTGCTGATACCCCCGGTGCTTTCTGACTTTTCCCTTGGTTTTTGATCCTTTACTTTTGAACTTTTACACAGAGGTTTTGTTTCCTCCAGGGAGATGGAAAGGCACCTTCGGCTGGTGGTGGTGGGTGAAGTAGATGCTCTACAGACCATTCTAATTTAACGCACGTTGCAGGGTTGCATGCTGCCAAGGCAGTAGTTCTAAAGACCCAGGAGCTCAACCCAGTCCTACAACAATTGGGGGGAGAAAAGCATCCCACTGAAAATGCTCTGACTTCCTCTGGGAACGGCTTTTGCAAATGTCTGAATGAGTCATATTGTGAGGAATGGGGCAGGCAGAGAGAGCAGATAATTGGGAATGTTTCCCATGAGGCAGATGCCTGAAATGTGTGCAGAGTGCATGCACTGTGCAGACGCAGAATGTGTAGCAAAAATGAGAATGAAGTTGGCTGTATTATCTTGAAAACAGTTTCATTTCCATTTCAATTCCAGGTGAGGGAGGAAAGGCAGCACCTTTCTCATTTCAGCCAGTCTGGGTCTCATCTTACTTGTGAAAGTTAAAGTTCATCCATCACCCATGCCCTGAGGGCTGCGTGCCAGACCAATTATTCATACTTAGCAATGACTTACTCCATGGAGAGCCCCAGTGAAATCAATGGGGTGGCTCAAAAAACACAGTAGTATGCAAGCTGAGGGAGAGCAGCAGGCTCTGCCCTTGGTTTATTGTACCAATTCCCACAGCTTTCCCATTGATTTACATGAGCATTTCTCCAGCCCAAGGATCTCAGGGTGAGGCTGCTCTCTGTGTGTGTTTGTGTGTGCTGAGTTTTTATGGCTCTGTTTACACTTCAGGCTTCCTATTCTCAATTTTTCAATGCTATCACTAATACCGTTTAATTGAGGCTTCCTTTGATTAATGAGGACAAGCATGGGGTGTCAGCAGAGTCAAAGGGCAGCCAGTCCTTCTGTGGGCATGTGGAAACGCTGGTCACAGCGGGAAGAGACAGATCCTGCCAAGCCACTCGAAGTGAAATAATTTGATAACAGAAAAAATATTAGACACAAGGAAACCTCAGAAACTATAAGGCAGCAGGATACCATCCAGGGGATGTCTGCACTGTCCCTGGTCCCCTTTGAAACATCATGTTTGGGATAAAGCCTGAGGAAAGCTGTGGGAGAAAGCTACATTACATGGGTGTAAAGCCACATTTTCAGAAAACAGTCCTGTCAGCCCTGATGGGCTCTTGCAGGTTCCCAAGTCGGCATAAACAATCTCCTCAGCAAAACACCATCCTGCTGTGTGCACACCTGCCAGATGTGTCCTGCTCTGCCATTAAATTGCCTTTGCCTGGAGTGGCCAATGGAGAGCTGGTACCTCTCCCCTGCATCGTGCAGAGCTGCCGTCAGCTGTGGGCATACAGGAGCTGCTCCCGGGCACGGCACGACTCCTGCCAGGGACCTCGGGGAAAGGCTCTGCTTTCTGCTTCAACCCTGTCACCTCAAATGAGGCTGTCACCCTGCATTTGCACGGAGCTCTGACATGGGGCGGTCACTGTCACGCAGCACTATGAGGTGTAAAACTAACCCACCATGGAGATGCTGAATGGGGCAACAGAACTCACACAGTCACATTTACCAAATAAATATCACCAGAGTTGTGACTGCTTAACAGCCTGCTCTTGCTGTACAACGTGGGTGACATTTCTGACTGCCTGTTCTGCCTTCTAAGAAGATATTATCCAAAAACCAAACCCTCATGTTTATTCAAAGCACTGTAATTTGCCTGCTGTAGCCCAGAATGTTGTATTAATTATTATTGTCATTATCATCTGCTTTATCATAGTACACAGCTACATCATGCACTGGGACGACATTGACCTGGGGGCTGCACAAAGCAAAAGATCATAGAATCATAGAATGGTTTGGGTTGGAAGGGACCTTGAAGATCATCGCGTTCCAACCCCCCTGCCATGGGCAGGGACGCCTCCCACTGGACCAGGTTGCTCCAAGTCCCATCCAACCTGGCCTTGAACACCTCCAGGGATGGGGCATCCTGCTCTGGGCAACCTGGGCCAGTGCTCACCACCCTCATAGTGAAAAATTTCTTCCTTATATCTAATCTAAATCTACCCTCTTCCAGTTTGAAGTTATTACCCCTCGTCCTATCACTACATGCCCTTGTAAAAAGTCCCTCTCCAGCTTCATTGTAGGCACCCTTCGGATACTGAAAGAAAAGGTGGCTGATACCTCCAGATTATTCCACTCTAAGTAGAAGACAGAAGGGCATAAATGGATAGAGAGAAAGCGAGCAAGGGGACAGCATTGCTCCTCTGGCCAGGCAGCAGTCAGGGATATCCACGCCCACATTTTGTATAGCCGGTGCAGCAGAGGAGCCTTTTAATGAGGGACCTGAAGAAGCACTATCAGATATCTCCAGGACCCTTCCCCATCCAAGGGAAGATGAAGAAATACAGAGTTGTTTGAAAATGTAGGTAGTGACTGATAAAAGCTGGTTATCGCAGGTTGGAAGAGGCAGAGCTGACCCTGCAGTTCTGTCTGAGAGAGTGATGGGGTGGGGGGTGGCTTTAGGAGGGGCTGGTAGATGAAGACAAACACCTTTTTGGATGGGAGAGAAAAGGTGGATCCGGTAAGGAAAAGGAAAGCTATGGTTGGCTGCAGTCGCAGTGAGGGGCCAGAAAAATTATCTTCATAACAGCCTTCTGGATGGATATTAGCAGGCTACCCACCCATTTGTTAAGGCTTGAGAAAAGGATGTGTCAAGAAACAAGTCATGAAAAGATAACAGCCTGGAAGCCTCAGCTGTGAATGGACAGGCAAGGTCATACCTTGGAGTTATGAAGTGAGACGCAGAGGTATGCTGGATGCACAGACCTGAACCAGGGTCTGAGTCAGAGACGATGCCCAAGTAATGAGGGCAAGCACTGGAAAAAAGGCTGAAATAGTGCATACCTCCTGCTTCTGGGTGAAGAGAGGCAAGAAGTGCATTTATGGACTGGCAGGTCACTGAGAAGAAGCAAAACCCAGTATCCTAGGCAAAATTTCAATCCACTGGAACATACACAGGTCTTCTGTGTCTGTGCTGAGTGTCTGATTTCCTCTCACTTCATGCTCAGGTCTCCAGACTGGTCCTCACTGTCTGTGGTTCTCCAGCCCACCTTCATCTCCCCATCCTCCCCATCCTGCTGTGTCCCATGCTCCTCTCTCATTAGTGCTCTCTGTCCCCTTAAACCCTTTCGTTGTGCCACTCACTGTGCATGGACGCTCCCCACTTTCTTCTTTCCTGAAAACAACTGTTGGCAAAGCTGTGAGCCAGAGACAGCAGTTCAGGTTGCTTCCCACAGAGAAAAATACCTGTCCCAGCGTGAGTCTGACCCCTTCAAAGTGCCTGAAGATTCTTGCTTGGTGTGAAGCAGACTGAGAAGACACTGAGTGAGAATCCAGCTCCTCTGAAGTCGGTAGTAAAATCCGTTTTGACTTCAGCAGGGACGGATATTTACCTGGAAGAAATATTTCTTCCTCTGAGTTTTGTAGAGCACGCGTCAGCCCTGAAGAGCAGGGCAAATAACAAATAATAATCCCAGGGATTTTTTTTTTCTTTTCCTATAGGCACAGGGAAAGCTACACCAATGCTAACGGCAGGAGGTTTTGCTGTGCTGGTGGAAAGGCAAGGCAACACCACCTCGGCTCCCCCCATGCCCTCCCGCCCTCCCCCCCTGCTCTGAGTCTCACCCTGTAACCTGGGACAGCAGAACAATTCTCTATTAGTCACTGATAGTTCATCAGAAGCTGGTGGCTTGCATTTCCAGGTGGTAATGGGGTTGCACAGAGACCCATCATGGCCAGGAGAGCAACTGCATGGACTCCCTTGGCACCGTGGCTCCCTGTTGTCTCCCCTGAGTCTCGGGGCTGCAGAGGAGCGGGCACAGAGGCGATCGCTTTCTGCATCACCCGTGGCCGGTTTGGGTTGTCATCCCTAAATCTTCATCCCCTTGGTGGTGGGATGGCATAGGAAGGGGAGTGAGGAACCCCCTCGATTCTCAGTCATGGCCCTGAGCCGAGGACAGGCAGCAGAAAGAGAAATCATCTTCCAGGTTGTAAGCAGAGCACATTTTCACCCACCAGCTGCCGAGGAGGAAGCAGCGTGGAACCAGGAGCTGTTACAGTGATGATAGTGTGTCTTTTCCCCTTGCAGAATCACTTTCCTGACCGTAATCACACTTTAATGTTAAATTGGAGGTGGTGTGAGCTCTTGATTTCACAGCACTGCTGCATTAGTATGCAAGTATGGAGCACACAGCAGAAATGTTCTTGCTTGCAAAGAGCACTTGGGTAGAAACATTAAGGAGGGAAATGGTACAGCTCTATCAATTGCAATGTTTTTATTTATTTCCACTTTATTTTTGCTCAAAGCTGGGTTTACAGAAAAGTTTAAAAGCTGCTAAACCATCCAGCATTCAAACCCCTCTTGATGTGTACATAGCTGGCAAGAGCAAACACACAGCCTTGTTATTGTTTCCTTTGTCTTCCCACCCTTCATTCTTTCTCCTTACTCTTATTTGTTGTGTCTGATCTCCTGCTAAAGGGCTGTCTCTTGCTCCATATTGCTACAAAGTTGAACACAGGGAACCCATTCAATCTTAAAGAAGTCCCTGAATGTTGCCTTAGTAGAAATAATAAATAATAACTTCGAGAGTTAGTATTTAGCTGGGCTGAACATGTGTTTGCTTGTTTGCTTTTTAAAACAAAGCTTATTTTCGTGCCCCATGGAGGTGGATTTCTTTTAAATGCCCCCAGAGCCTTTCCCCTCCATCCGCTCATCCGCCTCCCCGGCTCGCCCCTCTCCCTGGCTGTGTCCTGCTCACAGGGGACCTTTCTGAAAGGCTTCTTTCCCCCTCAACCCCTTTCTCAGATCTCATCCGTGTCCACTTTTGTCCTTTGCCAACTGGGATCTCGTAATTTCTCCCTCCCAGCACTGGTCTTGCTCCCTGCAAGCTCCTATTTCTATTCACTGCACAGTTTCAGTTCTTGGGGACTTTGGGAGGTGGCCGGAGGCTGCACAAAAGATGCTGCTGCCCCACCAAACCCACACAGGCTCACCCCTGAGCTGCGGGTTAGCTCAGCATCCAGCTCTGGTCCTGCCGCCCGGAGAAGGGGGACCTGGCTGGGGTCCTCTGGGCTGGGCAGCTTTTAAGTCGCTGTTTCATTCCACATTTCCTCCTATGTCCCAAAGAGAACACTGACTCAGCTTCAGATGTTGCAAATCAGCTCAGACCCCGAGAGGGCCAGGCTTTCTGCAGGGGTCAGTGTTTTGAAATGTGAGGACAGCTGGCCAAATAATTGGGTCCCTGCATCATCCTGCCCTTCCCCACGGTGGGACACGGCCATTCTGCAGAGCAACCGCTGCCACTTTCTACTTGTGCCCTGTGTCGTCCAAGGGACCTTGGGAGACGTGAGCGATGGGACAGTCCCTCCATCCCGCCGTTACTCAGTAACTCAGAGCATTTCAGGACAAAAAGGATGCTGAGGGGCCATAACATCCTCTTCTGCTGGTAGTTCTGTGGACACCACAGCCCGAATGTGCCAAAACAGCTAAACTGGTGTGCATTCTCTCACCGTTGTGCTTGATGGAGCTGCGGGATGGTGGGTGTGCAGCACACCGAGGGGGTGCCAGGAGGGGAGGAGGGGATGGGGATGTGGAGAACGCGGCTGTCTGCTGTTTCTTATAAGCAGCGGGTGAAAAAAACCTCAGTTTTTCCTAAGTGGGAACATTTGCCTTTAATGAGCCTAAGAGATTTTTTTTTCCTCTTGCTCTTTCCTTTTTTTCAGGGAAGCAGGGAATGGAAAAAGGTTCTTTTCTAATAAATAAAATATCAGACATGTCTCCAGGTGTCAGAATAAGGCCCCTGCCCCCGTGCAGGCACTGCCAGCACTGCTCGCTCCTGGCAGTGAGCACAGCCCCTCGCACTAGCTGCTGGTCTGGACCGAGGCTTCTTTCCCCTTCTGTGGTCGTGACACCCCTTTGCTCCCCCTTCTCCTCCAGATGCTTCCTGAGCATCATTTCTTTCCTCGATCCCTGGTTGGGTACCCTGCCTCTTCTGGGGGTCCCAATGGCCCCCCCCAGCCAGCAGTACCACAGCCCCAGCTCCAGCCACACCAGAGCATCCCCGATACCGTATGCACACCCCAGCCTGCCTCCACATCATGCCAAAGGGACCCTCCGAAGAGGGGTGGGTTTTAAATACATGACAGAAATTAAACCAGTATGGTCCCGCTCAGATTGCTTTACTGTAGTTAAAATGCATGGTTGATCTATTTATCTTTGTGCTATATATTTGCCACAGAAACTGAGGTCATTTTGGCTCATACTGTAACTATTTTAATGTATTTGTGCATTAGATCTGACCACAATGCTGCTGGTCAGTAGCATGGGAATATTATTCTGTATGGGAACAGATACACTAGATCTGACCAGAAAGTAGATTTTTCAGTCTGCAATCCAATATTTATTCTGGATTTCCATAAAAAGCTAAAATCTCCAGCAAAATAAAAATTCCAATGAATTTCTTTCAACATGAACCAAAAAGTTTGTTTTAATAAGAGAAAATAATTTAGTCTAGCTACAGGCGAAATCTTGATTTCAGCGATATCAGTAATGAGTACCAATAAAACAAGTACACAAAATACAAGAATATAATATTAACTATTTTTCTGTCACATAAAACTGAGAGTTTGAACCAAGAAAACAACTCCAACATGATTCCTACTGCAGACCAGGGGGATGCCGAGGGAGACAAATGTGTGGTGAGGAGCAAGTTGCTCTGGTGCAGCTCCAGGATCCAGCGGGATCAGCTGTGCTGGCCAGAGGGGAGAGTGGATGCTGCCATGGGGTACAGCTTGTGTGATAGACTGTTTGTTTGAAAATCTTCGGCCCAATTTCGTTTACGCTCTGCCGGAGGGCGTTGAGGTCCCCCCATGCCCCTCTTAATGTTCCTCTGTCAACGTCTCATCTCCCAGGGCTTCGACCAGAGCGTTTTCCCTTCAGCCTGGTCTGATACCAGAGGACTCCAGAGCTCAGAGAGCAGCCAAGGATGGGGCAAAAATTGCGCTAAATGAGACATACTGAAATACTGGTGTTATTTTCAGGAACTGATTGATTTATTTCAGACCAAAGTTGCAGCTCTTGGCTTACTGAAATTTTCGTTTGATGATAACATATCTTTTGTCCAGAATACTTCTCTGTTAGGGTTCCATCCTTCTTTTGGATCAGGATATAGACCAAAGATTGATCTGTGTGCCTCCAGTGACAGGATCCAGCCTTTCACATTTCCTTTCATCCCCTTGCTAGGTTCCCATGACACTGCTACCCTACAAAGCAGGGACAAGTGTCCTACACTTATATAAAAGAGATTTAGACATAAACCAAGACACAGCCTTTGAAACCCCTGGCTCTGGGATAGTTCCGCTCTGGATGAAGCATAACCTTGGTCAGTTCTAGACTGGCTCTTCCCAGTACGGCTCTAGGGATGGTGAAGGAGCCCTCATAGTGACATGAAGCATTTCCTTACCCTCCTCACTCTACAACCCTGTTCCTTGCTGGTCTAGTTGCTATTTTATCCAGCAATATGTGCCAGCACAAGTACCATCTGTTCTTAAAATATACGCTAGCTTGATGTCTGCATTGGACAGCCAAAGTCTAATTTTGGAGGTGCTAGGGTGAGAGGACCATCCTGCGTGCCTGAAGCCCAAGTCTGAACTAGTCAGAGTTGCTGAAGACGCTGAAGGGAGGTAGGTTGTTTTTAACACTGCACAGCAGGTCTTCATCCTGAGAAGAACCTGGTCCAGTGAAAGGGTTCAGTGAGCATCAGTGTGATCATAGTCAAGCGTAGGTGTGGTCCAGCTCATGTCCTCATCTCTGCCTGTGGGTAACAATCAGAGCACCACCTCCACTTTAGTTAGGGGACCCCGAACAGGTCATGTACCTCCATGTCAGAGCTGGTCCAGACTTCCGGACTACTATGTCTATGCAACTGGCTGGTATGAAGTTGCTCCCACAGAGGAACGTGATATTGTATGAGTTCCCAAGAGCAACAGCTCTTTGGAAAGGCTCATATACATCTGAGGATTCTAGTTGCACATTATTTTTTATGTGCTCCCAATCCTTGTTGCACAACAGCAATTTCTTGTGCTGGTGATGGCTGGTCAGCCCCCTCCCCACTCCCACGCCCACCCCGAGGCACCGCAGACAATGCAGCCCACCGAGTTTTATCATCAAGGGAGAACACTGGACTACATTCAAGCAGCACAGAGGCCTTTCTAAGAAACAATTATTATTATGGACAACAGCTGGGCTTGGAGGAGAGCTTTGCCCACAGAATTCAGAGGGAGTTGCTCTACCAGACTGTCATTATTTTATGCCAGATCAATCTTTCAGTTGAAAAAAGGAAGAGATGAAAGCTAGGCAGACAGTGTGGTGACTTTCCCTGTAAAACAAGGCCTTGGGGAGTAAAATACACTGTTTAGTGGCCATCCTTATGCCTTCTCACACAGAGACCACAGCAGCTCATGTCATGCTTTGGAGATGGACTGCGAGAGCAATGGCATCTTGTGCCCAGCAAACTTTCCTGACTCTTTGGTTCAAACTGATCTTTGCCTTCCCATCACCCTACCCATGTACTTGGCCCCATTTCCCAGACTATTTGTGGAATGAAATATTGTTGCTATCATGGTTTACATGCTAGGAGAGAGGGAATGAAAAAAAGTGAGGTAGAGAGGGAGGGAAGTGAGGAGAAAACAAAGACACCATTGTTATCTCTTCCAAAAAACTGCAGACACTTATTCAAGGCAGAATGACTAGTTGGGGTTGTGGTTTGCTTTTACATATGTGTTTAACCTCATGAAATAGTCAACAGCCTGGAAAGAAAACACCACACTCAAGGCAGAGTCTGCCCAAGGCTCCCAAACCCTCAGCCTGATTTTCCAATTTGGGGTGCTTGGCTAGAGCCCAACCTCTATCCCTGGGATGTGACGGCTTCTGGCTTCAGTGGGGGGAAAGAATCCCCCATCCCCAGACAAAGGCATCTTTCCACTGTCCAGCAGGAGCAGCACATTGGGCTTATCAGGCTCCTGTCTTATCAGTTCCTAGCAGATGCTACAAGATGATTTGTCATCCAAACCTTGGCATGCTTCACTCCAGCCAAGCAACAACAAGAGCCAAAAATTGGGGAAAATAAAAGAAAGAAGGGGAAAAAAAAAAAAAAGGAGAAGAACAATGCAGCGAAAAAACACAAATTCTGCAACATCTAAATGTGAAAGAGAGAGTGAGCACACTGTGCTGCTGTGCCAACTTTCCAGGGTTTAGAGCATAATCTTTTCTGTGGTACCACCGCTCATGATTAAGTTTGCCTGACACTTCCCATCAGGAGGCTCTGCAGTCACTCATGCAGAGCTTTGCCAGACTTGAATCAATTGGGCTGAAATTTCCCATGTTTGGGATCTGCCTGAGGCAGAAGCTGAGGAAACAATCCACTCCACACGGCACAGCCATTTCTGAGAACATGGGTACAGAAAAACACCATGTATTGCTATTGCAAGAAAAAGAAAAAAAGAAAACAACTCAATTTCCAATGATATTTATTTTATCTTATTGAGAAGTTCTTGCTCTCCCATGACGTAGAACAGATGCTCAGCATTTTCCACAAAGCAGCTCTGGTTGCAGAGANTTTTTTTTTTTTTTTTGTGGAAATTTGCCCCAAATTTGATTGGTTTGAAATGCCTTTGAAAAAAATCACAGTTTATGGCTTAGCCAAGGATATCTCCCTTCCTGTGGAGTCTGCTCCATCCTTTTCTACCTCTTAGCACCGCACTGGCTGCAGGAGGGGATAGGAGCTGGATTTGGAGACAGGCAGAAGCAGATGAGGACACAGAGTGGAGAGGGGATAGTAGCGAGGAATGAACCCAGGACTGGGAGCATCACATGAGGAACGTGTGTTTTAGGGGTGAGAGCAATGGGAGGAGGATCTGAAATGGGGACACCATCACGAAAACACTGCAGGAGGCAAAGGCTCTTGGAGCAGGACTCAGGTAGGCAGAAGACCCTGAAGAAAGGACCTAACCTGGAGGCTGGGGAGCCGACAGGATTGGTACAGCATCCCAGGAGGAGGGAGAGCACCAGGAAATGGATAATGTTCCTTTAATCTTTTTGAGTGTAATCAGATTAACCAAAGTGACTGAGCATCTTGCCTACTCATTTTTTTCCTTTCTCTATCACACAGCCCATAGTAAGAGCTATATTTAGCTTTCTCATTGCTAACTACAGGGTGTCAGTGGCTTCTTTTTTCCCCACCAGTGATTCAGCCAAGTGCAATTGTTCATTCAAGTGGAAGTAGGAAAATGTAGACGCAGCACGGAGGGGTGCTGGGCCCATCCCCTCCTGCAGCCCTGCCTGCACTTCTGCCTTGGAGAGGAGCCGTTGCCTTTGCCTGGCTCCTGTTTCGCCTCCCCCGGGCCCCAGAGCCCCCCGCTTCAAGACTGATGAGCACAGACTTGGCTCTGAGCCTCCTGCATGGACACGCTGCCACGTGGCTCATCCCTCTGCACCGGTGGGGACAACCATGACAGCGTCAGCTGGAGATGCAGAGAATTGGGCAGAGCTGGACTTTGGAGTCATTCTCACTCATTTTGATGAGAAATTCCATCCTGAACTCAAGGAAATCCTCACTAACTAAATTTTCATTGAAATCATTGTTTCCACAAAAGGTTTTGATTTCCACGCATCAGCATTTTTCAACAACAAAAAAACACCGCTTTGTTGAAAAATTCCTCCTCCATTGAAAGGAGATCACCCAGCTCCACTGCATGCCTTTCCTGGGCAGAAAGCTCCAGCTGAGCCACGACGGCCGGGCAACGGCAGGACTGGGCTGGCACCTGTCCTTCCCATGCCCCACATTTCAGGGACCAGGGACCTAACACCATCGCATCAGAGATTGCCTAATTGCTTTACCCTTATTAATATTTGCTGGGGATGCCTAGCAAACCCCTGAACCACAGAAGTCCTGGTTTGCAGTGCTTGAGGAAAAGCAACTTCAGCTTGAATAAGCAGCTTATGTTCTGGGACCACTGGCCATATGGGGTTGTGGCCATTTGCTCGTTTTAATCTGAATCCAGGAAAGAGAGAGGCGGGCAAAAGAATGACTCTGCATCTTACACACACTGGGAAAATAAAAAGGGACAGAAATGCCTGCCCATCAGTTTATTTCCCCCCCCTTTCCTGCCCCTTCTGCAGCTGAGGAAACCGCTGCATCTTCAGAGGCCATTTGGAGCCGGCTGTGCGGACGCAGGCTTTTGGAAACGTGCAATTACATCCACAGGCGTCTCCTTGTAGCTTAAGCAGGTTTAATATTACAGGCAGGCACAGGAAATCTTGGCCCTTTTTTCTTTTCTTTCTTAAATTATTTTTTAAACGCGCTCCCAGTAAAGTTAATGAATCACTCCCAAAAATGAGGCTTTTATTAGGGTCTGCAATTCGGCACGGATTTCTTTTCCTTTCCTGTGGCGGAAAGATGCCAATTAAATAAAAATCTTTTGTTTGAAACCTATTGCTATTGCTGCATTAGAGTTTTATCCCCACACAGTTAAAAAAAAAAAGAACAAATACCATTTTGCTTTTGTTTAGGTTGGTCACAAACAGCCACTCAACCAAAAACCACCCGAAAGCCCTGTCCCACAGACAGGCCACTGCTCTAAAGTTTATTTTCCTCTTCTGAGGCCCCATTAGCCTTCACCAGCTCCCACTTACCCAACAACCCACCACTCATGCTGGGCTGACTCCTCCCTGCAGCATCCCATGGGCTTCCTCCTACTCACGCCCCAGGATGGGGATCCTACCACTCAGACAGTCCCTTCTGGTCCCATGGTCCTAATTCCCATCAGGGAATCACCCCTAATCTCTGTTATTTCATCCATGCTGCCTGCCCACAGAGCAAAATGGGACACAGCCCGAACTGCTGGTCTTTGAAGAGGTGGGAAAGCCATTGCCGATGGTTGCACTACCTCCCTGTTAGCAATAACACGGTTTCTTTTGAAAATCTGAATGAGATTCATGCTAGTTTTATTAAAAAGAAAGAAAAAAAAATAACAAGTTTCCCCTTTCCCCCTCTCCCCAGCTGCATACCAGCAGCCAGCAGGTGTGTGTCAATCGGCCGGCCTCAGAGATTTACAACCTGTTCCAGGATTTCTCAGCCAGGCTTCAGTTGTGGAAGTATTTTCTGCTCACAAACAAAGGAGCTGTAGCGAGGGGGCCCCGAGGGACACAACAACCGGAGATGAAAAAACAAACGCATCCTTCCCTAATGTGATTAAAACAAAAAAACCCCGACATTGACGCAAAGGGCTCTGGCTGGCCAAGGGGATGACTTAGAGCTGTTTGCTGCTTCTTTGCCTTCCCCACCTGGCCCCCTCCCTCCTGGGCGGGAGCAGGAGGGTTGCAGGAGGGGATGGGGGGGGGTGGGGGGGTGGTGTGTCGCATCCCTGCCTGCCACTGCCTTTGGTGGCTGGAGGAGCCTGGCCGAGCCCCGCTCCCCCTTAGCCTCCATCGCCCAGCCACTGCCAAGTGCCGCACATGGCCAGCGACCCTATTCCCTGTGTTTCAGCAGTTTTTGTTAAAAATAGATCAAAGCTGTGGCCAAGGAAAAGCCACAGGAAGTGGCTTGGACTGCCCTGGTCCCTCGCTCCTCCACCCCACGCTTCGGCACAGGCTGAAGCCCAGAAGTTACTCACGGGGTTGTTTTCCACAAGGGGATGATGACTGTCTCCTTCCTCTGCACCCACTCGTGCCCCTCCCCGTGCACAACAACCACGCTGGGGGGTCCCCTGGCTTTGCTCTCCCGGTTTTGCTCTCCTGCCTTTGCTCTCATTCAGCCAGTTTTCAGGAGAAGACATGGGCAATGTCGTTGATCCTTTATAAGTGGCACCCTTCTGTTGAGAGCAATTTGGAGCAAGGAAAGGAAAAAAAATCACTACCATTTGTTCCTCTGGTGCAGATATCTAACCTGTGTTTCTGTGCGTGGCAGGGGGAGTGTGTCCCGGGCACGGGTTCCTTCCCCAGCATGCCAGAAAGATGCTGTGGGAGATGTTGCAGAGGGAGCAGAGGTCTGGAGGGACCTGCAGGTGAATGTTGCATTTGCTGGGGCAGCAAAGTGCATCCAGATGACTCCCCGCCTTGCACAATCCAGCCCTTAGAGATGCTCCACAAGAGCAACCAGGATGGCTGCTCTGGAGGAGCCATCTGAACAGACACATCGTGTCAACGCTTCTGGTCCCCAGCAAAGGTGCTGCTTCCCAGTGTAATCTTGGTTTGTGTTGGAATTAATAGCAATGCTCGCTTGGAGCATTAGACTTGAAACACGTACAGCAGCACAATCTTTGCAGAGTCCGGGATCCGGTAAGTGCACAAACACCCTAACTCTCCTGAACATACTGGGGGAGAGGGGAGGCAAGAGGAGGGTTGCTGGTACCTACAGCTGTCTGACTGAGGGATAACGGTCACAGGCAAAGAGACAGGGCAAAACCAGAAGCAGTAGGGTGAGAACAAGTCAGGGAAATCTTAGCTTAGACAAACAAAAATGACAAAAGAGTAAGATAATTAAGCTGGAGGGTCCTCTGCCAAAGGAAATACTGGAAGTCCCAATTGCTGGACTTCATCAGAACTAGGCAGGGTGAAACCCCAGGGGGACGCCCTGGGGACATGCCTGCTTTGGCAGGCACCGCCAACCGACAGCAGCTCCTGTCCTGACAGCCCCACCATGTGTAATGAGGTGACACCATGGCCTGACAGATGTGGACTCTGTCCCCGCAACCGGCTCCCCCTGCCTCCCTGCGCAGCCTGGCACACGGCGAGGCCGGTGCCACAGAAGGAGCAGCAGTAGTGTGCACACAGCTGTGTACATCTGGAAGAGGCTCTTCCAGCGTGATTTCCTTGCCAGCAGCCAACCATTTTGGAAGAGCCCCACCGCCAGCTGCTCTGACAGAAGGGAAAGGGAAAGCGCTGGCTGGAGGTGTTTGCAAGGGGCTGGCACACGTGGTGGGAGCTGGAGCAATGGTGTGCAATGGTCCCTGCACACCAGCACCCAGGACCCACAGGTTCAGCTCCAAACCCATTGTCGTGCACCAACCAGCTGCTCCCCAAGGAACAGAAATGACAGGGATGTCTTCTGGTCCCTGGCGAGCCCTGCAGCCCTTTTCAGCAGCAGTCTCTGCCAGTGTTACTCAAGCATAAAGCGCATGACTAAGAGCTGGAGGAACAGACTGGGAGAGCTACTGCAACCCAAGGAGACAAAATTCATGTTTCCCATATGGGCTGTGAATGAGCACCCTGGTATATGGCTTGGGAGCATGAATTCCTGACGTCCTCAGCCTCAACTTGTCCAACAGTGCCAGAAGAGCTGCAAAAGGAGCAGGGTCTCAGCATCACTAGGGCGTGATTATCTCTGGAGATGGTGGAAGAAGAGACTGAGCTGCCAATGCAGAAACACTCTGCTCTCTGTCTTCCCACCCATGGCTGGACCCCGTTATCTGACCCCCTGAAGCACGAGCCCTGGCCGTCCCCAAACAAGCAGAGCTTTGTCCAATGTGTTTATTGCAGTCAAGAGATTAAACCAAAGGAAACAAAGCAGCTCAAAGGCTTAAGGCCGTGAGTCACACAGAGGGCTTCCCAGGCCGTCTTCACTCGGCACATTGCTCTGTCCCAAATGAAAAATGACTAAGTCAAAATAAATAAATAAAAGTCAATAAATCTTGTGCAGTGGAGATGGCGAGTGATTGGGGAATAGAAAAACCTGTTCAAATAGAGCAGCATATTCTAAGCAGAAAATTCAGCATCACGTTCCTGAGCTGAGGGGGGACACTATGGAGGGAGGAAGAGAAATAAATATACATTTCCCAACTATGTGACACGGCTTCCAGAAAGCATCAGCTGGTGGTGGTGAGGTCTGCACTTAGGGCTGCTGTGTCAGGGCTGGGTTTGCAGGCCAAAAAGCGGGGAGCCAGGCAGGTAGCAAAGGTCTGCTCGGGCACACTTGGATGAGCATGTTCCCATCGTAGCTTGTGGCAGGGTTTCAGGGCAGGTACAGTAGCTGTCACTGCAAAAGAGCCTCCATGGGCTTTCATCCTTTGTCTCCTGTGAGCCAGAAGATGGGTGGATATGTGGTGACCTCTGTGCTGTGCTCAGAGCTCAGGAACAGCAGGGCACTACTCTGTCCCCTCTGGACCTTGGACACACAAGAAACCACACTATTCAAACAGGAATGTCCTCTGAGAGATGATCCAGTGTACATTGTTATACAGATGTGGGATGATGCAAAGTTGAAGATGAGCCTGCCTTGCAAGCAGGGGTTAAATGGACATAAACCTCCTGCCGGTATTCAGCACATCATGCCCACATATTCCTGAGGGACATCTCCTGCAGAGCCCATCTCCACTCCAGTTATCACCCCTGGACCCCACGCAGAGCATGAGAAAAACATGTAGGGAAGAAGAAAGAACCACAGCAGAGCCCCTTGAACCTGAAGCTGTTACGCTGTAGAGCCTCTGAGCTGAAAGCTTCTTTTTGCCCGAGGTGACTTTATTTCTCCTCAGTCTTGGACCCAGCTGACAGTGAGAACTGTGGTGTCTGGAAGAGGGCTGGAGAGGGAAAGAAGCTATCAGCAGAAGGAAGCGGTTGCAGCAATAGCGAGCATTAAGGCACTAATGAGACAGAGTAGAGCTGGCCTGTCTTGTACAGAAAGTTGGACTGCGTAATCTAATGGTCCCTTTGGCCTTACAATTTGTGAAACTGTTTCATTCTGGTAGATAGTTGGCTCTGGCTTTAAATCATCCTCTGCAATCCAACAGTAAAAAGCTGGGAAAAACAAAGACTTTTGGAACTGCACCAAAAAGCTGTTGGAGTTGTTTCTGATAGCATCGTTGGGCCAAACCCTGCAGCCCTCCTCGTCCTGCTTGCTATTGGTGAGGTTTTGATTTCAGCCTGGCTCCCTGGAGAGCGGGGGACTTTGCCCCTGCGTGCACAGACAGCACAATCTGGGATCTTAAGAGAGGAATTCAGCAAGCAGCCCCCCGGTGCCCTTGTTGGGATGCAGGTATTGATGGGTTTGGACGGAGGCGCTTTCCTCGACTGAATCCACCCCCATTTCCCTGACAGTTGGAGTAATAGAGTCCAACCCTTCGGGCCACGGGCCAGCAAAGTGTATTGTTTTAAGACGATCAACTGTTGCATGCTTCTTTCCCCCCGCTGGCTGGCGTAACAAAGCCTCTGCGAGAGCACACAGGGCAGTGTGTGTGCGCAGGCTGAAAGGGAAGGAGAACTCGGAAGTGGTCTCTTGATCGTCTTTTCTGGTCTCAGGACTCCTTGTTTGGATGCCAAGACAAACAAATAAATCATATTCAAAGGCATCTGCCCACAATAGTGCTGAAGTCAGAAAGACATAAAAGAGGGGAGCTGGGATCAGGGGTCAGGATTCCTGTTAGACACAACAGCTTTGCTCAGTGCTTTCATTTCGTTTTACTGCCTCTTCTGCTGCTGTTTGAGTGGGAGCGATTATTTATTTTGTAGCCTTTCTTTGGCCTGTTTTTCCAATAGGAATTTGTGATATGCTTACAAAATTCCCTGGCACAGCTCACCGGTGGGGACTGTCTGCTGTGGGCAGCCTTTTCAGACCTTTGAAGAGTGCTTACGCACTGTCAGTGAGTCAGCATGCGCGAAAGCCGTCGCATCCTCGTTTCTCAAGCACCTTTCCTCCAGTCGCTTTCCAAATTGCTTTTCATGGGGGTCGATCTAGCCATCACAAGAAGGCAGCCACTTCTGTGACAGACATTTAAAAGCAACTGCATTTAGCAACCTGGAGCAGAATGGGAGTAAGGACACAAAATGCAGAGACAGGGGCTTTTCTTACCTCAGGTGAGATTTAATGAGGACAATGCTAAGTGTTTTTTTCCTGAAGAAAGAAAAAACATAACAGTGTTTTTAAAACCAATAAGTCACTGTTTGATATTAATATCTCTGTACAAGGAGCCTGGTTTGCTGCTGATCTAGGGGGAAAGCAGCTGCCAGTGACCCCCTGCAGCTGATGGACCTTCCTGGGAGGTCTCTGATGCTCAGACTGGTCCCACTCAGCCCCGAGGCCCCATCGAGCCTGGCTGGTGGGGTCCAGGGAACACAGCCTCAGGGTGCTGGCAGGGTTTTGGAAGGGTGAGCTAGGGTGGGGGACAAGGGGGGGCTCAGACTTGTCATTGCCAGATGGGCAGCAGTGGCAACAAAGAGAAAGTCAGTGCGTCAGCTCTCAGCCCCAGACTCCAAGTTTGCAAGACATTTTCTGTAAGGGGCTCGGGGAAATGACTGAAATCAGCTAGGTCATTTCTCATTGCTTGGAGAGGCCAAAAGCACCTAATTGGGAACTGATCTCAGCTGTTTGTTTGCCAGGACTCAGACCAAAAAAAGCTCCATCTGAATTAAAAAAGGAAAAAAAGGAATTTCCTTCCCCTCATGGTTTGGATTGTTTCTTAATGTTATTTTAATGTGGGTCTGCTTGGTGTTTATTTGGAGCTTAAGACAGTGGAAAATAAGCTGTGGGTCAGCTCTGATGCTAGATGGAACTGGGCATCCGTGGAAGATGAACGCTGCTAACGGCGAGCGAGGTGCCCATCAGGCGACGTGAAATGTTTGTTACCTGAGCTTGATTTCCTGCCAGTGGACCCGTTAGTCCCATACACAGAAGAGCTGGGAGGAAAAATGCTCAGCCGCCGGGTTGCTTGCACAGCATTGGCTTTGGCTTTTTGCAGCTCCTTGTGCAGGGCTGGCTGGCCAAGGCACGTGCCCTCCTGCCAGTTCCCTGCCTGGATGCCGGGAGCGTTCCCAGCGGCCAGGGTAATGAACAAGGAGTAGCAAGTAACTTGCCTTCTCCTCCAAATTTCCAGGCAAATTATTACTCATGCAAAAATCTGATGGAGTTTTGGGACTTGTGAATGTTTTAATAAATCCCCAGTGACTGTCTTGCTATTCACAAAAAGCGAGTAACAAGATCCCATAAATCACGGCAAAACAAACTCAGCACTTTGAGTCAGGAAAATATTGAGAAATCTGTGGGTTTTACTCTAATCCTTCCATGGCAGGGGCCCTGGAAATGCACTTTTTTCTTGCATCCTTCTGGCTTCGACACTAACTTCCTATTCCAGCCGACGTCTTGCCAGGTTCAGTGGTGTGCGGGCATTCGAGGTCCAGTGCAGCACCATGGGGAGCAGGGAAAACTCCCCTGGGATGCGATGAGCCTGGCACTCATCCTAGCCAGAGAGGATTTTGCCCCATGGCTCTTACCTTCTGGGCTTATGCCTACCACTCGCTGCTGCACAGCGATCTACAGACCACTTCAGACTTTTATGGAGCCGGGAAGGGGTAAGTGTTTGTCTGTGGTGCTGCTCCCTGCTTTGGACTCTGGACTTTTGACCTCTGAGCATCCCACCAGGACATCACCCAGGAGTCACAGTACTGCTCCAGGGAGTGAGGCTCTGAATCTGCCTCCAGCAATGATGCCTATCATCTTCTGTTGCATCTTTGTTTTGCAGAGAGATGGGATTTGGGGTTGGGTTTTTTTTGCACCAGCAATACATCTGAGTGCCGAACTCGCTGGGTTTAGGGTGGCTGCAATCCTGTGGTGGTTCATCAGGCCCCCAGCCAATGCAGGCTGTCCTTGGCAAGTGCAGAGGCAACACATGGCAGAAAGGCTGCCCTTCCCTCAGCAGAGGCAGTGAGGAGTCAGCCCTGATGTGTGGTCCTGACTTGTCAGCAAACCAGCCCCAGACCTCCTACCTGCCAGGAACATCTGCTGGCCAGAGGAGCCCGGGTCCTGGCGGCACTGCGAAGGGACAGTGCTATCTGGGCGGAGGGGAAAGCAGCTGAAAACAACAGCAAAGGAGGGATGGGACAGAACAGAGCACAAATGACAAAAGGAAAGAAGAGACAGGAAAGGAGCAGAAAACCTGGTGCTCTGCAGTTCGTGCTTGCAAAGACAAATTGCTGAGGGGTACTACGCAACGGATGAAGTAACTGGCTGATGGAGGTGCAGACCCCAGGCAGATGCTTCCAGCATTCCTCTCCCACCCTGCTCCTACCCCACTGACACCCTCAGGGTGCAGCCAAGGGAGTGGGACATGGCTGGCCACCCTTCTCCTGGGACACGGCCACCATTCTTGCCCTGCCTTTCCAACACCTCTGGAGCAGACACACTCAGCAGAAGGGCCTGAGGGCTTCACAGTGTATGTGATGGGACTAAAACATCATCACCAGCTTTATTTTTCTGGGCAAGGTTTCTATTTAGAAAAGGCTTGACAATCCAGGAGTTGGGACGCTGGTAAGCGCTCTGACCACCCCCCAGGGTGCCACCCCCCAGGCTCCCTCCCCAAGCCATTTGGTCTCTCATCATGCTCTAATCCATTGGTGACTTCATCTGTAATTGGCTGCAGTCTGGCATCAATAAACTGAAACATTTATTGCACAGTTTAAATCTAATACAGATTATAGCAACGCAGCTAGTTTTTAATGCCTGAGCCAGGAAGCAGCTCTATGAAATCCTGCTTTGCAGGCTGGAGGCTCTTCTCCACCACTGCAGCTCCATCCCAGCCTTTGGTCTGAGTGTCTGGTCCTGACCTGCTGCCCCCACCTCCTCCATCGCCCCCAGTTCGCTATGTCAGTTCTGGGGCCTCTCCATCCATATCCTGTGCCCTGGGATGGCCAAGCCTCCCTCTCCATTCCCAGTCAGTCGGAGTCCTCTGTGGAAGGAGGAAGATTTCCTTAATACCTGTGACATCCAAAACCTGCTGTGGACCAGTGGGTTAAAGGTCGTTCCTTATCTCAGGATCTGCAGTGGAATTAGAGTTGTTCACGATGTCTGCACCAGAGTCAGGAAATCTGATTTGCAATAATATAATGTTCTTTTAAGTAACATTTTCTTAAAAGACATTATTGAAGTTTAAAGAAGGGGCCAGGGTGCAGGGGAACTTTAATTTGAGATTTTGCAATTATTTTCCCGACTACTGTTGTAGCCTTGCAAGGCTGAAACCCACCTCCTCGTGGCTGCTGGACCTTAGCGGTCCCCATTGCAGGGCTGGCATCAGCACAGGCTTGCCCTGCCTGGGGTGGCCTCCAAACACAGGCTTTGCAGCTCTCTCCTCTATCCGCCCTGATGTTTGACTAAAGAAAGCCTGCCTGGGAAGACCTGAGCATCCTTCCCCAGCATCTCAGATCTGGGTCCCTCTCTACCCAGTATGTTTAAAAGAGCAGTGAGGTAAATCATGTGCACAGCATAAATGCAGTTGCCTTTTAATGAACCCAATGAGATATAAATGGCAAATGCCTCATTTTCTCCTGATTTAAATAATGTATTGGAGAGGCACTTCACTGGCATTTCAAAAACCAAAAAAAAAGGGGTAAAAGAAGGACTTGTCAGCCTTTGTCAGCCTCTTCCAGTGGCAGTCACCCAGCAGAGCCCACCGGCACATCGGCCCCGCTCCAGCGGCACGTGCAGGGCGAGGGCAGCACTGCCGGGGGGGCTGCCGGCCAGGGAAGGCACGCACAGCCCCAGGATGGATGGTGGCCAGGAGGAAAATGAATTGAGAACTATTGGGTTTCTCATGGACACCCACTTACTCTGCCACCGCTCCAGCGATTTCGGAGCTCCCCAGATCTGATTAGGCTCTCCATTACTGTCTGCCGCGCTCTCGCATGCCAGGAATTGCTTAACAGGGACCGGCTGGAGTGCCTCTGCGGAGGAAAGGGGGGGGTGCCTTTGGTCCTCCCCCTCCGCCCCCTCCGCACCCCCGGCATGGTATTACTATCAGAAATATCAGACGTTTCGACTCAAATTAAAGTCAGGTTAAATATCTCAAATGCAAAAATTCCACATGGTTCCAGATGGAAAGCGGTTCTTCAGCTTCATACCGAACAAAATAAATAAGAAACCTTTCAGACCTGTGCCTGCCCCTCTGCTGTGGAGAGACAGGGAGCCCCCGCCGAATTTGAGAACTTTGAAGTTGTAATTTGGCTGGACTAATGCAAAGCATGACACACTCTGTTGGAGTATAAATAGCATATTCGTGAAATGCACAGTGGTAAATACATCGTAATGATAGTAACCAAAGCAGAAACATGTGTGTGCGCGCACACGAATTACACACAACAGCACACACACGGTGCACGGAGGCACACACGAAGGCAACGCACGAACCCTGCAGATACCTCCAGCCCCACGCAGCCCTGGTGATGCCGCACAGCGCTGACCACAGCACACAGGTGCGCATCCCGCACACATCTGTCTCCCCGTACTGGACAGCGATGTGCTAGCAATTAAATCAAGCAACACAATAGCAGGAGAAGAGCTTGAGCCACAGAGAGGACAAGTTGATTTAGGGTGGGTTTCTTTGCATGTTCTTTTGTCTCCGTCCAGACACATATTTAATGACATGAGACTCAAGATCTGAGCAAGGCTCTGGCAGGATGGCAGGGACACTGCCACCACCGATTGCTCTGTGGAATGCCAGCAGACCTGTCCCATGCAGCTTTGGAGCAGGTGGATTTTGGCAGGGTGCACACAGGCCACTCAGCGGGCTGGTGGCCATGCTGTGACAACTGGAGTTCTGCCCACCGAGGACGAGCAGCTCAAGGAGCCCAGCCCCAGGGTGCACCACAGCCTGCCTGCGTGGAGACACCCCTGTGGGACACCTCGGTGCTGTATCTGCCCCACTGTTTGGTGCTGACCTGTGCTCTCAGCCTGTGTACTCACAGCTGTGGCAGATGAAAAGCCATCTCTGCAGGGGACCCGTTCCTCTGCCCAGCCATGGCGTTAGGCTGCTTCCATGGCGTTTACAGGGTTGCCAAGCCTGAGCTCTAAAAGGAAGGCGAGAACTTAGCTCATGGCAGTGCCGAACCCAAATCACACTCTGCAGCTTTACACAGCCCAAGCTGTGCCAGATCCCACGAAACTGGATATGCCCTTATCTCCCGCAGCCTCTCATCCCTCCATGCATCAGGCCCAATCCCCAAAGTTCGTATCTGGTTCCAAATCCATCCCAAATCATATGTATTTGCCGAGTTGGGTATTTGCCCTACCCCTATTACTACGAGACCGGGAGTCCTGCAAATGTCATTGCCATCCAGCCCAGCATCTTCACCGAAAGGTTTAGCATTCCCCTGGTTGGGGTCCTCAGCCACAACTTCCCAGCCAACCACCCCACTACAGTGGATGAAATCCCAGCATGTCCCTGTCATTTCCCTCTGGGAACTCGCACCATGCTCCCTTTTCTGTCTCTGTTCTCTCATGTTGCTCCCTGCTTCTCTGGCTTTCTGTCATATTTCTAACCTTGCCCTTTGGTTGCCCCACGGTCTTCATCTCTGCATTTAAACCTTGCCAAAGCTGAGCCATCCCCATGCTCTGCTGTTGTTTGGGTTGGTGGTACTGACTTCTGTCTCTTGCCCTTCTGCTTTGATTTAGCGTCTGCCTATGTCTCCTCAGGTTAATCACTGGATTAACTGCAGCTCTCCCTCCCGTTCTCCTAAATCCTTATCCTTCATCACGAACCTAGGAAACAAAACAGACCAGGTACTTTTCCATGGAGGCAGCCCAACTATTTGCTTTCCTATCAGCAGGCCTCTTCCACACCTTTCTCTGGGCCTTTCTGACCCCAGGGACACTCACTTGTCTGCAGACACCTTTGCTTTCCCTGCTGCCCCTGTGCTCTGCCCGGCGTGGCAGGCAGGCTTGTCCCTCCTGGGGACACTTGCAGGGATGCCGTGGGGCATGAAAAAATCAGAACAGGACCCAGACTTCCCTGATCTCACCCGAGTGCCACCTCATTTTGCCCTGCCTGTCACCCCTCACCGCCTGCCCACTCCCTGCCTGCGCTGTCTCTTCCTCCCAGGTCTGCTTGTGAATTCCGGCTCCCTGAGATCATCCTGGCCAGGGGAGCGATTGCAGGCAGCTGACATCCCCCTCCCACAGACACACTCATTCTCAGCCTCTGCTCCCCAAGGGCCATCACTGACCTGTTAACCCTTCGCTCCAACCCACTGGTGTCCCTCGGTTCTCAGGGCACCTTATCCCTGCTTAATATCACCCCTCTCCGGGCTCCAGTTGTTCGGCTCTGCCCCGGGAATGACCCTGAGAGATACCCAATATCTCAGGCCGGCGGGATGCCGTCAGAGCGATCCATCCTCCCAGCTGAAGAGAGGGAAAGGAGCAGCTGATAGCTGTGATGCACCTTAGTTTTTAAGACCCTTCATATTTTCTGTTTTAATCAGCAGCTTCCAGTGCTGACTGAAGGCAAGATAAACTCTGTCAACCCTTCTGCAGGTGGGTAACCGGAACGAGATTCTCTGAAATAAAAAATGGAGCCACTGTAGAAAGGTGTCCGGATCCCAGAAAATCCCATTTCCTTGAACAGTGGTGCTAAATGGAGGGAACAAACACTTCTGGCTCAGCTCTGCCTCAACATGCACTCAGTATTTGAATGACCCCGATGCTAAAGAGCTGCTCCTAAGTGCTGGGGAATGTGCAGCCTCTGCAGAGCTTGGTAGCATCATGGCAGGATGGATGCAGTCTTCATACTGGAAAGGAGGGGAGGGCCATGACAGCACTCTGTGTATATAGCATTGACTGGAAGGCTCTTGCACTCCTGACATTGGGACTGTGCCCCACAGTTCTCCCGTGCGACACCACAGCTCCTGCTCACTGCCAGCCACCTCTCTTGTGTAGCGGGGAAGATGACAGTGATGCTTTAAGGGCTTCAGTCACTTTTACGTTCTCACACAGCGCAGCTGGGTCTCTCCCCACTGGGTTTGCTGACCCTTTGTGACTGTTCATTCAACTCTTGCTTAGATTTTGGCTAGACCAGCTCATGCTAAGGCCTGATGTGTGCTGGGAGCAGTTTCATAAGGTCAAAGCGAGAGCACCAAGTAGGCAGAACAGGTGGCCAGAAAGACCTGAAGGGCCACGATGCAGCCATGATCACCTGCAGATTGCTGTCTCTAGCAGCCATTATCTTTTGTCTGGCAGTTTCCTGAGAATCCACTAACTTAATGGAAACGGTATAGACCAAACCTCCAAGCTGGAGGGTATAAAACATCAGCTTACCCAAAAAGCTTTGGAAGTGGACCCAACAGCAGCAGGACTGCTGAGGCTTTCATGCTTCCCGGTGTGACACAGGACACACCTGCTCTGTGTTGGAGGAGGAAGGATGAACACTCTCCGTCAGCTGGGTAAATAATTCTTTTCTTTTGCTCATAGGTACATGATATTAAGAGTTATGTGGTATATATTATGAAACCTTATGACTTGAATGGTGAATAGGTGAATTCACACGATAGACTAGTCTGGGCAGTATGCAATTGAGCCCCTGTTTGTTGTGTTTGTTTATTGTATTTCTTAATGACCTCATGAAATAAAGTTTAAATCACAGAGTATGTTGTCCTGTAAATTTGAGAGATCCGAATGGACCATGATACCCTTCCCTTCTCCTCCTGTCCCAACTCTGTTGTTCTCCTTCCAAACCTTGAAGGCTCCAGTTCCTCCTGTATGTGGTTTATCATCTTTCTTGTAGATCACACAGAAGAAGAGAGCACTGCAGCGGCAAACCCTCATCAGAGGGAGAAGATCATCCCAGGAAACCTCATTAGGAGGTCAGGACCCATTGTGCTGGGTACTGAAAATCCAGGGAGAACCAGATAACCTGCCTCCAGGAGAACTGGTCAACTGGCCAGCACAAGTGGGACTGGGAGGAAAGGACCAAAGCTGCCCTATCCCACCTGGCCAAGGGGAGCAGTGGTGTAGAGGGGGTGCTGGTAGAGGCAGGGGTTAACCCCTCACCCAGCACTGCCCCACTGGCTCCACAGATGAGAGCCATGGGTGCCAAGCACAGAGGTGGGATCACTCAGCAGGTCCCGATGTCTGCGTGTGGTGGGAGCTGACGGTGACTGACATTTAGGCCACCTGCCAGCATTGCATCAGCGCACGGAAAATGTGCTGCCTCTGTACTTATATGGCTTTTTTGGAAGCCGCTCATCTACCTGGTTGTGGTCGAGCAGCCTGAGAGCCCCCTCCCATTGCACTGAGGCAGCCGTGGTGGCCAAGCTGCAGAGCAGAGCGAGCGAGCGGGGAGAGCTGAGCCGAGCCCAGCCGAGCTGAGCCGAGCCGAGCCGAGCCCAGCCAAGGAGAGGGGTCATCATGTGAAAAAGTGATTCCGGCAGCTCGCAGCCATGACCCAACTTTTCAGCTCAACCACTCCTGCCAAAGCAGTGTTTCCAAAGCTGCAGCTCCCTGATAAAACCTAATACCATTGCTCATAAATTGTATTAAATAAACAGCAGCTGCAGATCAAGGTATATTCATCAACGGCTTCCTCTTTTTTTTTTTTTATGAATGGCTGAAGACTCAGAGATGCCGTTTGCCAATAGTCTGTCAGCGGAGCCTGCATTTAAAATCAATTTGGTAATTACAACTCCAACTCAGAGCCACAAATCAAAAAGGAAACTTCAGCCCTTCAGGATGTTTTGGACCATTAGGGAGCTGGTAATTATGCACCCCAGCCGGGCATTAATTTAAGGCCCCGGTGGAAAAGCGATGGTGTGAATTTGAGACAGGAAACTGACTGCGAGGAATTTCAAAGGTTGGGAGGCGTGCTGTCAGTCTGTTTACAACCACCTAACTTAACATGGTTAAAATCTGCCAGGAAACACTTGCTGAACTCGGGATTGCCATTGTGTTGGTTTATTTTTCCTTGTGAAAGAGGCCGCTTTTCTGTCTGTGAGGAGTAAATGAGGAAAATATATAACACCTCTGTTTACATAGGATCTACAGTGTTTGTACTGTGCTACCCCGGGTCACTTGGATTCCGGTGTGATGAACGGTGTGTATGTGTATTGAGATAGACATATGTATACGGACAGAGAGGAGGGTTTGACAGAAATAACCAAGGGAGCATATCTTTAATTCTGCTAGCAGCAAGTGAATTTGACTGCAGAACACGGTTACACCCCCTCCCCTTTAACTTGTAAGGAGAAGACCCGGAGGCTTAGCAGCCTTTCTCATTGCACAGCACAGCACAGCCCTGCTCTGCACAAGCCAGGGTTTCTGGCAGCATCCTTTGGTTCACGTAGTGTATGTCATGTCCCCAGCAACTCCCACTTCTGAGGAGGAGGTCAGCCAGGCTGTACCTCACCAAATACCCAGTGTTACAACATGGGGAGCAAGAGGCTCCCCCCTCAACCGCTCCAGCCAGCCTCAGCCCTGAAGCATCAGTTCTTGCTATTCCTGAAAAACTGGATAACGTTCAGTAGCTGCAAATGTTATTAATGGTCATAAAATGATCTGGTTCTTCAGAATATCCTGTTACGCTGGTTGTCTCAGAGATCTCCTGCAGGCTGGTCCCACAGCCCCATTTGTCTGGGCTCTCTGAAGTATCACATCTCCGTCAGGAGAGCTGCAAAGATAGTTAAGCCCCAGGGACCAGCAGAAGGATAAGGCTGGATTTTGGATAATGGGGAAGGAGAAGCCCCTGACTATCCCTGCCCAGCCTGATCTGCCTGCTCCCATCACAGCCGAGGCTGCAGAGGCTCCATCCCGTGTGATGGAACGCCTATCACAAAACTGATGTCCTCCTGTGACCTGTGCGCTGAACAAGGGGCCCCCGCACCCCATGTGAGCATCAGGGAAGTTTTGGAAAATCTGACAATTAATGGGCATCACAGGAGGTCAGAATCACTCTTCTTCCTTGCTCCTCCTTGACAGACATTGCTTTTTCTCTCTGCAAAGGTGGTGCAAAAGTGGAGCTGGCACTGACCACTGCAATGACTTGACTCTGGAAAAAACAGAGCAATCGAGTAAATAAAAAAAAAGTAGAAATTTCTCATTCAGGATTCAAATCTTTTCATTTTAAATCTCTAAGCATGATGATGGCTAATGGCTTTGTAATCCGGGGCTTTGGGGGTTCTTGTGCTGGTGTCTGTGGGAGTGCCTTCCCCTCAGCAGCTCTGCCAGCCTCTGAGGGGGACGCAGGCAGCCGGCGGCGCTGGGCTGCTGGCCCCAGCACGAAAGCCTCCTCCTGTAAATAATGAAGTAATGAAGTAAGGATGTGTCTCATAGCAGTCCATTAAATGGATGCGTCCAGGCTGCTGGAGGAGCTTTGATGATTCGGGTGCTTGGCAGACAGAGCCATAGCGAACAGACTGATTAAATATAAACCGAGCTGCAGAGGAGCGGTGCTGCACGATGCGCCTGCAAGGGGCTCAGGCAGGGTGAAGCTGCCGTGCAAACCACACTCCAGCTCAGGCGCAGGGGCCAGGAGGTGGAGTGTGATGGTTTTACATGCTGGATTTACAGCAGGTTCAATCCTGCAGAGCTGAGCCTGTGGGATGAGGTGCAGCCCAGTGCCAGGGAAGTAGGTACCCATGGAGTTGGCTGCTGATGATCATGCAAGTACACCAGCATCCCCAAAAGCAGCCCAAGGGATGGCAGGGAAGGAGGGACTCCCAAGATGAGGGTGCTGTTGCTGGTGTCAGGGCCCATAGGTGTGAAGAAGGAGATGAGGTTTGCACGTTTGTCTGTGATGGGAGCACCTCCACACCAGGAAGCTTCTTCCCCGTTATCCAGCCTGTTTTCCCTTTCCTGGGCATCACCCCTAGCCTTGCAAAGTGGCCCTGCTCCCTGCCTGATGTTTGCACCCTCCATGCTGTCCTTTCATCTCCCCTTCCTTCACAGCTGTGGCTTGCTAAACCAGACAGACTTAGCTCTTTAAATCTTTCCTCCTGAGTCAGCGTGATGGATGAGTGCTCCCCCTTACTTTCTCAGGTTGAAGCAGGGCCACCTTGAGAAGCACTGACCCCAGGGCCAGTCATGGGGTGCAGGCAAGGGGCCAGGGCTGGGGCTGGCCCATGCTGCTCATAGAGGGTCCCTGGGCAGCAGCATCCCCACACAGCATGTGGCTTCCCAGTCGACCCTGTACACTCTCGGCTGCAGAAGTCCATGCCACCCCACTGGCCTCGCACAAAGAGAGGCAGCTGCCACCGCCACGCTGCCCCAAGCAAGAGTGCTGCCACAGGTTCCCTTCAGTTAAATGTCACTTTGGAAAATACCACGCACCTCACAGGAGAAGGACAGAGCTATTTTCTATCACGGACATGTCAACGCCTGGCATTTCCTGTGACTTTCCCAATGTCCCCCCCAGACAAAACCCAAACTACATATAAATATATATTGGAAACGGAGACGACGTCTTTATTACAAGCCTTGTGCTGAATGGCAATTTCTGCATTTGCTTTAAATACATCCATTTAAAGTGACAGGCGGAAAGCCATCTGAGCTGACATCAAGGAAGCAGCAAGGGAAAGGGGGGGGTGCTAAAATTTTGCACTCTCTCCCCTTTCCGTCTGTCCTCAGCCCCCTGCATGAAGAGACACCACAATGTCTGTCTGGAGGAGAAGGCTGAGGAGGGATGGTGCTTGGGAAGCAGTGCTGGGGATGCAGGGGTTGGGGATGAAGGGGATGGGGATGGGGACTGTCTCATATTTCTCTTGTGCCAAGCTGAGCTGCTGGGGTGGGGTTGTGGGGGGAAGGGACAAGAGAGGAAAAAGATATTAAAATGTTCAGTCTGAAGTTACTGATATACTGTTAGGCTTACGGACCACATGCAGAACAAAGGTTTGCATTTGCAAATCAATAAAAATAAATGTGGAGCGAAGACGCGGGAATATTTTAACATAAATCTACATAAACCCGCACCCTGGAGATGCCTGCGAACATGCCAGCTGCCAGCTGGACCCCGTGCCTGACACCAGGCGGGTGGTGGGGCCCGAGGTGGGCAATTCCCCCCACAGACCCCCACCAGGCCAGGAAGGGGTGCAGGGATGGGGGGGAGCAGGGCTTCCCCCCCGCTAAGCCTCACAAACCCCATCTCTGTGCCCAGTGCTGCTACAGCCACAAAGGGGGCATCACAAAGAGAGTTGCTCTTGGCCATCATCATCTGAATTCTATAATTTCTCCTCAGTGCAAAATGCATTGCCAGAAACAGGGGAAATGACCTGGGAAAAATGCTCTGTGCTCCTCCAGAGGCATTGCCAAGCTGGGCTTCTTCCTCCTCGCCAGGCCCAGTACCTTCACTGCATGTAATGGTGCTCACTGAACACTAGTGAGGGATGCTGGTCCAGAAATAGAGTTTCTCTTTGCTGGGAAATTCCAACATTTCACATTTTCTTTGGATTTTTTTTTTTGTTTTTAAATCCCACATCAGGAAAAAAAACCCTGAAATAGTTTGGAAAATTAAAAGTCCATCAAAGGTTTCTGTTCCTCACCTTGGAAAGGGTGAGACACTAGCAGAGAAAGTCAGGAAAGCTGAACAAATTTCCACTCTGAATAGCTCTGAAAATTTTCTGCTAAAATGCCAGCTATCAGTGTACTTCCAGCAAACATTCCTGCTTCAGGCACAACACTTTCTGCCAAATATTAGCTCTATTGACAACATCTATTATGACCTGCAGTTCACAGCCGGGGAAACTGAGGCACGGCAGCACCATGTCCTGCTGCGACAGGTCCCATACACAGAACTGGGGGGGTGCAGGGGAGCACCGAGGACCAAGCGGAGGTATCAGTACCCATGCCAGAGAAGGAGGGGTGGTCTTGAGTCCCTATGCCTCCCAGCTGCTGGAACGGTCCCCGGGGCTGCTGCACCGTGGCACATCCCGACCCCGTGAGGGCTCCCCTGCATTTGGGGACACAGTAACACTCACTAACTGCTGCACCTCCTGCGCTCACAGCTAATTAATTGCCTATTCTCTCTTCTTCCACCTTAATTGGGATAAGGACATCTGGCAGAGATTTGCTTGTGTCTGGCACCAGTCTTTAACTTTCTGCTTATGAGGGCATTTAATAGCAAAACTCCCCCGAGACAGGCATCCTCCAACGGACCAGCCACAGGAGCTAAGATGTCCCCACAGGCGACATCTTCGCCAGATTTCTTGGGACACCCCACACTGTCCAGCCCTGCTGTGAAGGTACGGGGAGACTCAGGCTGTGTCGCCTTGGTGGGAGGTTTGCAGCAGGGTGGGCTGGGGCAGAGCTTGCCCCTTCACGCACCCTGCACCTCTGGGACACCCGCTCTCTCCTCGGCCCCAGCAAGGGAGACACAAACTCCCTGGAAAAAGCACCAAACGAGAACGCCGAACCTTTTAATCAGGCTTCTAGCTCACTGGTCCTCTGCTTCTTTCACTAAAAACGACCCAAAAGGGAATTGAAACATTTTGTTTTGTTTTGAGCAAAGCATTTTGTTTGATCTGAAAATAACGTGGGGTTGGGGAGGGGGGGGAGAGGGAGAAAGGGTCATTTCAGCAGCCAGGAAACACTTCATTTCAGCTCAAATAAAACTTATTTCTGTTATTGTTGTTGCAGTGTTTGCTGTCCAGGGGCCCGGGGAGGCAGCGGGAGAGACGGCGAGGTGGGGAATGCTCAGCTGAAGCAACCCGGGAGGAGGTGAGGACCTGAATGCCATGGCTGGATCACCCTGTCCCAGGACTGCTGCACAGCTCTTCTTCCAGCTGACACCTATGCTCAGTTTTGGGGGGTCTCCCAGGCTCAGTGGGATGTGTCCTTCAGTGAAAGAAGGACTAACAGGATCCTCCAGTGCTGGGTCAAACGCTTTTACCACCAGCGATGCTTCACACACCCCTGGAGCTCTTCTGCCAGGACGAACCTGTGTTTGGCAAACTCAAAAATAGTTTCAGGACAGCCAAAGCCACATTTCCCAGTGAGTTCAGTGGCTCTCCTTCTTTCAGGAGATCCCCCGCATCATGAGTCCTCTTCTTTGGAGGACTCGGAGTAGGCACGGAGAAGTGCCTACTTCTCCGTGTCCTCAAAGCAGGGCAGCCCCACAGCCAAGTGGCATTGGGGGCTGTGTGGGTGCAGCCGCAGCCATCCCTCCTCTGGACCAACTCGGCTCAGGGCCAGGCATCTGTGACTAATTGGTAGCAAAGCACTTATCAGACAAACTTTAGCCTCTTTTCCGGTTCATGAATTGCTCATGAGCTATTTATGAATTTTTTGACTTTAATTGTTATCCTAAATTATTCATCAAATAATTTCAATAACTAGTTCTTGGGCCAGATTACATTTTAAATGAGCTGTTTCCGTGCATGCTCCTGCCAGAGAACTCGCTGTCGAGCAGCCACAGAAAGCAAATGCAAAAAGGGACACGAAACACGGTGAAACAAACTGCAGGAAACACGAACGGGACTTTTCACCCCAGCCTGCTCAGTGTTTAAGCAATGCTTCGCCTGCAAGCAGCGTGTCGTTGACCTGCCCAGCACCTCTCTGGAGCTGCTCATGTCAGACCCATTGCTGCAGCAACAGCGGCTGATGAACGAGAGCATTTCCCTCCCTGGGTCACCAAGAGTCAGCAAATCGACGATAAACCCCAGTGCTGCTGGTTCCCAGCAAAGGCTCTGCTGCTGGACTGCACCTCCCTCTAAGAGCTGGCATTCCCAGACAGAAAGGAAAACCACCTCTCCCTCCAAAAACTTCTCCTGGACACGAGCATACCCTCCCTGACCCCCCCAACCTGAGCTGTCTCCAGTCCCATGCCACCCCTTGCAGCTCCAGTGCCATCTCTGCCAGGACCGTGAGCTGGAGGAGATGGGGGTACTGGCTGTGGGGCTCACACCACTGCTGAGCAAGGCAGCCAGGAGAGGCTTTACACCCCAGGGCAATTAAGAGCAAAGTGGAGCTTTTCCCAGCCCAGCCTGCATCAACCGGGCACAGCCCTGGCACCAAAAGCATGGCCCGGCTGGAGGCAGCGGCATTCCTGCACGCCCAGCTGGAGCAATTTGTTCATGGCAAGTGGTTTAATTGTTTGCCGCTGCACATGCGAATGGCACTCCTGTATGCCTCAGCACAGCGTGGCGGTGTCACCTTCCCCTGCCATACCCCCCCCAAAATCACCAGCAGCTTTAACAAAGGCCATCAGCAAAGAGAACGCTGAGGCTCGGCTGTCATTCGGCTGCAAGGCTGGAAGCATCAGGGATGGAGAGGGGCCGGGGCTGTGTTTTCCCCCGGTGCCGCATTACTTAGCAATCAGATGGCATCAAATAATCAGCTGATGTTTATTTTTCGTGCTCACTTGACTGGGCGTAAGCATCACATCCTGCCCCAGGGCCACTGCCCAGTGCTGCGGAACAATAAAAAAAAAAAAAATCACATCGTTGTCTCTCAACTTGTAACCCTTTTTTCTGATCAACCCCAGAAAGCCTTACGGGCAAGGCTCTGCCTGGCTGCTGCGGGGAAGGCACAGGGATGGGGTCAGCCATCATCTTATTATTGCAGAGCCCCAACACACTTCTGCTGCTGCAGTCTCAGCCAGACCACCTCTTTCCACTGACATCCCAGTACATCCCAGTTCAAAAGACTCAGACAAGTTTTAAGGGCTCATTTTGTACATTGGATGATCACAGCTACCTCTTCTGGTTTAAAAAACAGGAAAAAAACCTCTTCTGGGTTAGAAACCTCTGTTCCAAGAGGCAGAGGCTGTACTAGACTTTCAGGGAGAGCATCTTTCTGCCCTCCCCAGCCTGAGCCAGGCACTTGGCGTCAGAGCCCAGGTGCATCCCAAACCTGCCCGAGCACCCAGGCACAGGCGCACACTCAAGCGTGTACAAGCACAGACCGTGGCCGTAACGAAGACAAGGTGGGAATCAGGGAGGAGGCCAAGAACTGACCCTGTCTGCTCCTGAGATAATATATCTCCGAAAGCCAGCTCAGGTTTCCTGGCTTCAGCACTGCTATTGAAAATTTATGATTTGAGAAAGTTCTTGGAGCCCAAATCCCTCGACCTATCACTTTTTCAACCTTGTGTTTATCAAGACATGAGTTCCTCTTCCTCCCACCCTTTGTTTTCAGCTCTTGAAGCCCAAGAGGCTCAGTCCTGGTGCTGCCCAAGCTGGTGCTTACAGTCAAGCCTTGTGAAGATGCGATAAATCCTCCCAGTCCTCTCCCTGCTGCCACTCTTCTCTTTTTGTCCCCATTTTCCTTTTCCTGGGGTGGAGAGCAGTGCAGATGTTTTGCTTTTTGCCAGCTCCACACGTTCTCTGCCGCTTTCCTGCTCTTGGCTTTTCTCCCTTCATCTCTGCAAATGGGCATCAAACGCCATAAGTTGCCACGGCGACCGGAAAATCACGGTGACCCTGGGGATGGGCGCTGGACCGGCGTCCCGCGGTGCTGGCCTGAAAAGCTCATCGCCAATCAATCCCGACGTTCCCAGGCTGTCAGCTTGCATACTGAGGGAGGGCACAGTGAGAGGAAGACAGTCTTGGGCAGGACATCCCCCATGGCCCCCGCTGTAGGAAAGGAGTTTGTTTCTGTTGCATTTTTTATCATTGTCACTGGAAAAAAAAAGTATATACACGTTTATTTCCAAAGAGTTTCCCCCTCTCACAGATTTTTAGTCACCTGTGGAGTAAAAGACAATTTAGTTGTATCAGCAGGGGACCTTCCAGGCTTGTATTAGCAGGAAACAGAGGAGGGCAGCAAGGTCCCTGCTGGGAAAGGAGGCGTTTTCTGGGCTTGGACAAGGATTGCAGGGAAAGTTCAGCCCCAAGCGCGAGGGGACGGCAGAAGCCCAGGTGAGGGGGCGGATGACACTCGAGTGCCAGGGATTTGTGAAGAAGGCTTATAAAATTGCTGGAAGTAATGAAAGGAGAGAAGAATGACCAGAAGAACAGAGCAGTTTATTCCAGGAGGAGTGAGATGGCTGCAGAGGAAAGAGAGGAGGAAATATGAGAGAGTTCAATAAAACCGCAGACAATTGAGACGAGGTGAATAAGAAACAATTATTCCCATTTTCTCAGAACACAAAACCCCCAGGACATCCAATAAAGTTACGCAGCAGCAGATTTAAAACAAATCAAAGGAAGTCTTTTATCGTACGGAGCCCAGATGCGCTGCGGAGCGCTCTGCCGCAGGATGCTGCCGAGGACAAAGCTGCCACCCGGGCAGCCAAAGCAAAGGGACAGATGCATGTGAAGGGCTCTTACAAACAACGATCAAGATAACACCTCTGGCTCAGGAAATCCCTGGATTTGTCAGGTGCCAGAAGCTGGAAGGGTGTACAGGGGAGATGCATGGCTGTGCACCCCCGATTTCTGGTGCGGCTCCCTCAGCAAATGTTACCAGCTGCTGCTGGAGAGGAGACACGTTTGGTCCAAGCTGCATGGTGGACCTTCGGTTCCTGCATTACCATGAGGGCATTTGGAGAGGACCCAGTAACACAGCCCTGCTGCTGCCCCGGGGCAGCTCAGCACTCTTAGCATTCTGAGAGTAGATTAAACCGTGATGTGTCAGCTCAGCTTCCCTCCCGCACTTTCTGTCACACTGGGCTTCCTATGGCACAGAGAGAACCAGTGAATCACCAAAAAAAAGAGAAAAAGTAGACAAACTCTAACCCCCCAAATGCCGACAGCTTTGTCAAACCAAGGGAAAGACGGACAATGCATGAGACAGACCAGTTCAGCGACTCCTCGTCTGGGACTGAGCGCATGCACCCTGGGACATCTCCCAGATACTCAGATGGGGGCAACGAGGCAAAACAGGCAGCCGGGGCAGAGGGCCTGAAGTTTCTCCCTTCACCGAGAAGGAGAGGGCAACAAGCCCCAGTAGGATGGGTCTGTAAAAGGGAAGACACATCTGCCTTATATATTTATTCTCTAGCTGGTCTCACAACAGCCCTTCGCAGAGGACACACCAGGCAGCTCTCACCAGTTATTAAAATCTGATAAAATTCCACTCCAGTTAATTCTGCCAGCAGAAAGCTCCAGATTGATGCACAAAAGGCTGTCCCTATTGACTTGGCTGTGTCTGCCTATTTATTTATTTACACCTAACGTGCATCTCAGCTGCACAACAGTAAAAATTGGGGTTTGCAAGTGGAGGAGAGGCTTGTCAGAGGGAAGGAGGCAGCTTGAGATGCAGAGGCAGGGGCTGTGGAGCATCTATGGTGGCACAGGACATGGACCACCCCTCTTGCCACAGAGGGTTCAGTCTTCCCTCTAGAGACCAGCCCACGGCTGGTTTGTTGCTTTTGTGGTCCCGATGGTATTTTTGCTTGGGAGAACATGGGACACTTCACTGCACTCACCACCAACCACACCAGCTGGTTTCCCACCCCAGCCTGGCCTCAAATGCCATCTCGCTCTTGTGCTCCCTGCACCCATCCGCTGCCATCCACAGCCACCATTTCCAGACGGATGCACACAGACAGCCATGCTCGTCTCTCCTTCCCACACAGTTTAATAGCTACGTTGCTGGTGTTTCCTGAGTTTTATATAGCTTTTACAGTCTGTTTTTATGATGTTTGAGTAATTGCTGTTTGTTTATCATAGATTCTATGTCAATGGCTGGGTCACACCCCATGCACTTCAGCTTGAAAGAAGCCATTTGATATATTCAATTAAATTTTCGTCTTCTTATGCTATTTATTATACCCTTAGGAATGCAGCTGGCAGACCTGTAGAGGAGGTGGATGGTAGCCCAGCCCACACCACCAAAAGCAGCAAACCTCAGTCCTGCACCCCTGTCTTTCTGCATGGCCCCACCCAGCCCAGCCTGGAAACTCCTGGATCCCCCTGCTGTATTCCTACTGAGGAGGACTTCAAGGAAACCATACCGGTGACAGGTAAAGAAAAGAGAGTGCTTCAGCACAGACAGGACTCAGAGACGAAAAAGTCCCTTTCCTCACAGCTCTCCCTGTGTGCAGCTCACCCGAGACGGTCCCAGGCATCACCAGCCACACGGCAGGAGCCAACAATAACTCCATCGCATAAACCTCAGCCGCCACATTCGCACATTAGCCAGCCGCGCTCTCCTTTTGATTGCTAAAGCAGCATCCAAGCAGAGCACTTCTTGGGAAGTGGCGAAATGAGAGATGAGTCCATCAGGGACCAGGATCAGAAAAAAGAGAAAGAAAACTCATTCTCCAGCCATTCAACTGAGGGAGCAGCTGTCCCTCCGCTCCAGGGAAGCCAGGCACCAGCATCCATTCACTGGCACATCCTGCCTGCTCAAGTCACTCATTTTAGCGGTACCCACTGACAAGGACTGTGCAGCACCATCAAAACAGATTGCTGTTGCCATTTCAGAGCTGAAAAGGGGGGAAAGCCATGTGGGAAGCGTGTTGGAAAAGAAAAAGCAATAAAAAAATCTGCATACAACCAAAAAAAGCCTTCCCCTCAGCCAGGGCCCTGCATATGGGCTGTGGATGCTGGCATGCGGAGGGGTGCAGGCAGGATTGGGGAACAGATGGGTGCTGAGCAGAGGCTCTGGCAGAGGTGATGGACTGATGGGTGACTGCACAGAGCCACCCAGCAAGGTCCCAGCACCAGCCTGGGCAAGCAGAGCTCAGGTTCGTGTCTCGTTGGCGTGCTGAGCGACCTCACCTTGCACCCAGCCAAGGGGACATAATCCCGCTGGGATGGTGGCAGCAGAGTCGGGGCAGCAGCCACCTCTCACCCATGCCCAGACTGAGGGGACCACAGGGAAAGCCATCACCATTGCCTGAACAGTCCTACACACTGCTCACCACCCAAGCCCCACACTGCACCCCTCCTCGTTATTGAAGTTTTTATTGCCTTCCTCATGGAAAGCCCAGCTGCCATGAGATCCAGCTTCCTACCAGCTTCCTATCAGCTGGGAACTTAATTAGGTCAATTAATAAAGATCATTATGCCACCTCCTTGTCAGGCCTGTCTGGGAAATGCTGGGGGTGATCTTGGGGCAAGGATCCTCCCCCCCTGCTCATGTGGGTGCTGGGGAACATCCCCTGCAGCCCCACTGCTCAGCAGCATTTAAGGCAGTACCAAACTCAGTTTGGCACTGTGTTGGCAGCTGTCTGCTGTAAGGGTTTGGTTTAGCCCTGACAAAGCTCAGAGCATCCCCCGGCCAAGCTGGGCAGGGACAAAGGGGTTGCAGGTGTCACCCTCCCCCCCACAGCACTTGCAGGAGGCAATGGGGTGCCCCGGGGTGGCTGGGGTGCACTAGGGCCAAGAGGAGAGGCTGCAACGGGCAGACAACTCGAGACAGGCAGCTTCACAGATGAAATAAATCCATAGCTACATTGCTTGCTCGCAGCTTTAAGCAGCACCTGAGCCCCACTGAGGAAGATATGGGAGAGGCAGTGTCCAACCTGGCTCATGGCCACAGTGAGGACTCGCTCCCTTCATGGCAGCTGCAAGATGTGCTTGGTCAACTGCTTTGTGAATACTCAAATGGTTGCAAACTACAGGGGTGCAGAAGGGGGCATGTTTGCCCTTTGCAGTCAGAAGGGCTAAAGTCCAGGGAAAAGCTGTCGCAGAAAAAAAGCGCAGCTTTTCTTAGGAGCTTACTGGGAGAAGGGATACAGTCATCAAGGTGGGTGCTCAAACTTTGCAGAAGAGAGTGGGGAGAGGCATGAGTGGAGGAGCTGCAAGCCTGCTGTTATCAGCTGGGCACGCAGGAGGTGCACGCCAGGCACAGTGCATCCCGCAGGGAGTGATGGCAGGGTGCTGGCATAGTGCGGAAATATGTCCCCCTAGCAGGGTGGCTCCAGGGGCACTGGGGACAAGAACCATGCAATGCCTGGGCAGCGAGGGGCACAGCCTGTCCTAAACATCTCTGGGAGTTTCTAGCCCTGGTTCCCTCATATTTCATGTGTCTCCCTCACATGACAGGCAAGATGACATTGGAGAGGCAGAGTCACGAAGGAACAAACCTTCCCCAGGCTGCTGCAGGACGGCGTGTCTCCAGTGAAGGCACCCTTCCTAGGATTGAGGTCATGGGCAGCTGCAAGGTCTGCTCAGCCCAGTCCCAGGTAGCTCATCCATGTGTTTCTTTTATCTGTTTATCCCAGAAAAACAAAGACTGGCACCTCCACTCACCCCCACACCGCCTTGTTTGTACATGACAGCATAGATTTTGTTTACTGCTCAGATTACTTTACTCTTTCTTTCTCTATAAAATCTGGGCCATTTATTTGAAATAAAACCAGTGATTTAACATGGGGGGAAAAAAAGCCTTACGGTATTGCATTTCAAAACATTTTGGTTATTTGAACATTTCTGTCACTTCCAGCAGGGTAAGAACTGCTGGAATTTAACTCACACTCACAAATGGTTTTATTTCTCTCCTCACGTTGCAGCTGTATTTCTTAGCAAATTTGGTATCGGGGAAGTAAAACCTGTCAAGCTCTATCTAACACTCTCCAATCCCGAAACTCCTCCAGTGTTTCTTGCCAGGATTGGGTGAGCACCCATCGCCTCTGCAAGGAGAGGAGGACCCCAGCCACCATCCTGGGCAGGCGGCAGCACCCCTGCTCCCAGCTGGCAAGGCTCAGTCTCCTTGGAAAGAGGGTGCCGGGATGGATAACCCTGGCCTGCCCGTGTCATGCCATGCCCTGTGCCACGGCCAGCAGCTCCAGCAGCGAGGGTTTATCTCCGCTGATACCTTCCCTCCGAGGTGGCTTAATGCAAAGCGGCATCCAGATTTGGGATTAGGGGAGGGATGGAAAGGTCAGCCCGGATCAATGGTGATTAGCTGAAAAAGACCTAAAGAGCCTATTGTTTGCTCTGCATTAACGATCCCACTGCCAAGCCAAGATTCCCTCGAACCACTTGAGAAATGAAAGGACAAACACACCGTGCTGGGGATTAAAGCCCTGAATCCCTACACCTGCGTGCAAGGCAGCGATGCTGTGCCGGCCTGTGGGCATCACGGATGGGGGCCATCGTCGGCTGTGTCTGTCATTAGGAAAAGAGAGAAGCAAGAGCGAAGGAGGATTGACTGCAGAAAGGAAAAAAGAGAGCGAAGCCTAACAAAAATGTGCTGACGGAGGGAAGGCAGGGATGGCAGCAGGGGTGCTGACATTTCCTCTGGAGGAAAATGGAAACACATCACAGAGGTTATTTTCATGTGGAGCATCTGAGGAACATCTTGAACCCACCTTCCCGAGCACGCGTGGCTGACGCCTGGCCGACGCCTGGCCCCACTGCTGGACCTGCCTGAGCACACGGGGACATGAGATGGACAGGGTCATTGTAGGGGGGCACCCACAAGGCCGAGCCTACAGGGCTGCCCCAGCCTTATGCCTTGCAGATCTACTGGGGTCTGCTGGGCCTGCATGGCCAGTTTTGGTCTGCTGCTGCTGGGAACAATTCCCAGCCGACATCATTTTTCCTGGAGCTGTATCGACATGAGATCAAAAATTTGTCCCGAGCAGAGGGTGAGGACTTCTTTCAAATGTGTCATTTCGATTTCAGCTCGTTGCCTGAGCTTCACTTGCTTGCATCTTCCCACCTCTTTCCAGATTTCCCATAAAAGCTTCATTTAGATTGAAAATGATATTTTCAACACGTTAATTGAGTACTAATTGCTGATTAGAAACATATTTACCAAGGTCTAACAACTATGTAACAAGTGATGTCTTACTACACCACCATTCCCTGGGATTTAGACCTGCGGAAAGATTGTTCTAATAAGCAATTGGCATTTGGGTAATGTGCAGTTAGCAAGCCACGGAGCCACTCTCCCAAATGGGAGAAGACAGCTATTTATGCTAATGAGATGCCAGCTGATTATTAGAAACACATTGATACAGGTTTAGGCTGTGGTGTAACTGATACATATCTACTGTGTTCAGTAGCTGTGAAACCTCAATCAATATGTTTCTCATAATCAGCCTGCATCTCGTGCACATAAATAATATCCTTGATGCAGAGAAGAGCTCCAGTTCCCAGAAGTTAATAAGAAATCCCCACTTCCCACCCCTCGCTCCCCTCCTCACAGCACATGTAACGCCAGGATGGGGCTTTGCTCCTCGCCTGCAGGAGCAGGGTGGGGGGCCAGGCTGTCCCAGCCCCACTGTCCACAGCTGGGCTGGGCAGCGGCTCCAGGGCCCCCATGGAGACCTGTGGCAACATCCAGCGTCCTCCAGAGGAGAGCTCTGGACTGCTTTAGTGTCCTGGGTTCAATATTCAATGAATCCCCCACATTCTTGTTTTTAGGTCTGAGAGACAAAGGGGACTTAGGACAGTCTAACCAAAGGATGTTCACCTCTTCTGACCTTTAGTGATGCCTACTGAAGGTTTCCCATACTACAGAAAGCAGGGATGTGCCCAGCACCTCGGTGGCAGAGGGATGGGGAACTGATGGCTATGAGAAGGGTCACCGCAGGGTGGGGGGACAGCCCAGGCTGGGACATGGCTGAGCCTCATGCAGATGTCGCAGCATCTCCCTTGGCTTCAGCTTTCCTCTTCTCCTGGGCAAGATTGCACCACCATCTCCACCCTGGGGCTGCCCTTCTGCTGGTCCCACGATGCAGGTGATGCTCCTGCTTCACCACCCCTGCTTTAGCAGCCTTTCTCTTTTACTCCATGCTGCAGCTGGTAAGTGTCTGGGGAAAACATCTCCGCTGCACAGACATGCAGAGTGGAGAAGGACAACCCAAGAGATGGAGAGTCTGCCACCTTCCTCTGTCCGGAAGGGAACGTCCTTCACTAATACGCCCACTGTGACCTTCTCCAGGCTCAGCCTCTGCTCAGTCCTTCCATTACCCTTTCCTCCACTAGATAAATAGACTTTTAGTATCCCCTCTAATCTCCCTAAACCCACGCTGATGCACTAATACATGCTTGCACAACAAAGGCATTTTTGTCAGCCATTTTTGTGGCTCTTTTCTGGACCCTTTCCCTTTCTCAGTGGTTTTTAAAAACACAGGCAACAGAACTGGAAGCAGCATGCAGGACTGGGCTCACATAAATGCCACATCCAAATGGCCAGTGCCCCCTCCTCTGTGCTCCCCCCCTCGCACCACCCCACTGTGCCGCAGCTGCCTCCGGGTCGCTCTGTCTCAGATCTCTCTCCGCCTCATCCCCGCTGTTCTCCGTCACCTGGTCTCTGTTTCCACCAGAGAGATTCAACGTGCAATGGAGTGGTGGGTGGCGGAAAGAAGTGGGGGGTTCCAAAAGGATCCCCTCCTCTTCCCCAGCCCCTGGCACAGCTGGCCATGTCCAGGGGCTCCCCGGCCCCTCGGATGCATCCTGCCACGCTGGCCAGACACCCGTCAGTTATATCTGCACAGTCACCTTTGCAACCGAAAGTCTAATCTCATTACAGAACGAAATCAGGTTTGTTTGGCAAGATCTATTTCCATAAAGCCATGCTGACTGACACTAATTCCTCCTCAATTAAATCCCATATCATTTTTCTGCCCTCTTCTGCCAAGGCCAGGTCGCCCCTTTTGCTCTTTCCGCAGACAGAGGATGCAGTGCTCGCTCCGGACCCAATCCCTGGTGCCGCCAGCGATGGAAAGAGCCTCTCCCCACGTGTGGGAGCCTCAGCTCTCATGGGGCTGAGGCCAAGTTGCTCCAAAACATTTATTTTCTAGGCCATGTGACAATCCTCAGTAACTGCCATTGGACGGAGATGTGCCTCGGCAGCCTCGCATGACAGCAGAGCATCGTCCCACTGCTCCAAGGGAGCACAGAGATGCTGACTGAGCACTTCTGCCCTCCCTGCGCCACTGCCAGCACCATCGCTGCTGTTAGATAGTAATGAGCCTCTATTACTGCCGCAGCACTCCCTCTGCCTAATATTGTTAACTACTACTTAGCGTCCACAACCCAGCCAGCCACAGATTTCTCCTTGATGCCTTTACCTTCCTTCAACAATTTTCTAAACTTCAAAGTCTCCCATCTATCTCTGTTACTATCAATTCCCGGTCTTTTCTGTTGGCTGTTTCCTGCTCCTGGGGTTTTGTGCTCAATTACAATCTTCATTAAAAAAAAAAATAATGGACATTTGACCAAAATTATTGACTTAAGAAATTGCAGCTTTTTGGCCAATTCATAAATTTTGATTAAAGAATTTCCTCTTTTCATTCTCACTTTTCTGCCTGTTTTTTCCTGCACAGTGATTCTCGGCAGCCTTAGGGACATCAGCCTTTCCGAAGCAACAAATATTCGTCTTCGTTAGCAATATACTTTGTTTAGCCTCATTGAATGCCATTTAGTCACAGCAGCTAAATCTTCAGGCAATGCTAAATTCTCTGCCAGAATTTAATTCTCAAAAAAAGAAAAAAAAAAGGTCAGACGAGAATAATTCTTCCCTGGGTGAAGTACCCTCTGCTCACTGCGACACGTATGTGTGCAGAAGCAGAAGGGCTTGTGGGGACAGGGACAGGGGACAAGGGAGAGGATACCTGGGTGCAGCTGCAAGGCCAAGCTGTGAGCAGGCTTCTCCAGAAGTCAGTGAGTTCATCTGCTCCGTGCAATTAGCTAAAGAGGACCAGGGAGGGGAAACACCAGGCTCGGCTCTGCACCAGTGGTTTCTCCTCCTTGCTTCCCGGACACCCCCAGTCCCCGCTGTCTGGGCAGCCTCCACAGCGCCCCAGCACATGCTAAGGGATGATGCCAAGGGGGCCGGTACAAGCGTGATACGATGGACAGAGAGAAGAGAAGCAGCTGAGGATGAAGTCAGGTAGAAAGAAGAGACAAAAAAGACTTTAGTGGAGAAAAAAAAAAATCAAAAGGTATGAGAGCAAAGCAGCGGGGATGACGCAGGGTGCTCAGCCCACACCTCGTGAATGCCAGAAAGGGGCAGAGAGGGAATTGTTTTATTATTATATTTTTTTTCAGCTTTCTTCCTTCCTTTAATCTTTGATCGGGAAACAAGCTGATTTTAATTAAAAAGCCCTTCAATTAATGCTGCCGTGGAGTTTTCATTTCCTGGGCTTCGGTAATTTGCAAGCCCAGGTTATGGAGGCTTTGTATCCCCTCTTGTTAAATAAATAACAACAACCAGAATAAATCACGAAGAAGAACGGGCACTGCCTGAGGGGCAGTGCATGGCGGGTGGTTGTGCTGGGGGAGACCCGCGGCCCCGTGCTGGGGAACGGGTGCTGCATGGGGGCAGGCACAGGGTGGGCAGTGGAGAGGATCACCCTCGGCTTGGTCTGGGGTTGCAGCCACACTTGGTATGACATGCAGAAGAGCTGCACGCTTTCAGCGTTCTTTGCAGACACGAAAGAGCCCAGCCTTGCTCTCATTTGAGGCACAGGTTTCCCAACAGCTCCACGGGAACCTGCCTGCCATTCATTAATTTCCCCCTCCCTGCTGAGGAGAGAGAAGCAGCAGGCTGCAGGACTTCTCTATGCAGAGGCCGTTGTGCCGTCTTTACTGATGACCTGCATGGCAAAGCTGAACCTCAATATTTTGGACCGTCGTAGAAACAGCACAGAACGTTGGTGAGCAATGACTCCCGGGCAGGAGCGTGGATGAGTTCCCTGGGTTGCTCCAAGCTGCGGAGGTGGCAGAGAAGCGAGCGCAGGCTGAGCTCTGAGGGCATCGGCAGAGCGGACGGTGAGGACCGGGAGCTGCCGAGGAGCCGGGAGGGGTGCGGGACCCCCAGACCCCCCCTCCGCCAGTGCCGTTCCCCTGCACACACCAACAGGCACGCTCCCTATCTCTCACACACATACACACAGCTGTACATGTACAAAAGCCCCAGGAAAAAAAAGGAAAAAAAAAGATTGTGAAAGGCCTTTATTATCCTCAATCCCATCTATTGTTAATGTGATCGTGAGCAGGGAGTGTTTGGAGAATTCATTTGTGATAAATATTTATACCCTGTGTTTTTGGGCTGTTATCTGCAAAGTGTAGCTGTTTGATCTGGTGTAGTGCTTTTTTTAGGTCATTTACATTCCCTTTCGTAGGAGCCCTTGTCCGATAGCAGCTATCACATAATTATGTTTCTTTTGCTTATCCCTAATCCTGTCAAACCACCTACTTATCTCTAATTTCCTGTCCATTACACTTATTGTTTGAGCTTAGATCTCTAATGCAGGACAGAGACGGCTTCGGAGGCTCTGCGGGGTGCAGGGGCATCTCAATATTGCCAGCTGCACCGATTCAGTAATCGGTCCTCGCTGCACAGCGCCTGGGACTGCCCCGGGGCACTGCAGGAGCTCCAAACCCAAGCGTGAGGGCTGGCGGGGGCTACCAGAGTGGGGCCAACACTTGCAATGATGCACAGTGGGGTTCTGTGCTATCCTGGACATCCACAGGCCTTGAGGGCTCCAGGGAGGTGATATGCATGCCTCGGGGGCAGCAATGCCTGGTAAGGAGAGGAACGATCTGCTTGCTGGGTGATGGCACAAGGTGCACAGCTTCCAAGCAAGCGCTTGCCCTGGGCTTAGCGGCATGCAGCAAGGCAGCAAGGACACCCTGCACGGCTGTGTCAGGGCTGACACCCTTGGAGGTGAAAACTTGCACTCCTCTCAGAGCCACCAGAGCCACTGGGACTGATCATGTCCCAGTGTCTCCAAGGCAACCTTGCATTTGGAGGAGAGAGGCAGGAGCCAGAGCACTGCGAGGGTGTCACCTCGCACAGCCCCGCCAGCCCCCACTCCCTGCCCAGACCCTCCGGCCAGCCTGCTCAGATCAGCTTTTTGGAGGGGACCCTTCACTGTGTTGGCCACTCGGGTTGGCTGCTCTTCAGCAGCACCTCCGGGTACATCGCAATGTGGGTCTGATAATTATTAAACACTATGTCTCCCACAGTGTTGATCATGTGTCCTTCATCTCCCAGAAAAGGGAGACTGCTTGGAAGCACACTTCCCATATTTATTGCTCCAGGAAGAGCTTCTGAGATGGCCCAGCATTTGTATCGGTCTTCATCAGCCCCAGCTGGAGGACCAGAAGTGCTCCTCTCTGACATTGGGATGCTGTCCTCTTTAAGTGCAGTGAGGCAGAAGTAGTTGGGATGATAAAGTTCAGGCTCCAGACCCCAGATTTCCAAGTCACTGCATCTTTGCACAGAGCGTCAGAAGGTGAGACACTGTCAGACAAACTCAATGGCTCCCCTGGATGTGACCTGGACTCTCAGCTCTGCTCCATCAGCTCCGTATTGCTGGGAGCAGACAGCTCACTGCTCTGGCAGTGACTGCTGCTGCCACGTTGTTAGTATTTGGAGCACGTCCTCCCCCCATTAGTGCTGGCACACAGGACAGAGCCAGTTGTCTCTCCCATCCCCTTCTGCTGTTTGCCATTGCTTCCCTCTGCTCTGTGAGCTTGAATGTGATGCCTGGTCCCACCTGCTAGAGCTCCGTCCTGCAGTCACCGGTGGGAGATGTCTCTGTACCAGCTGGCCACCCCACTCGCTGCCACAGGTGACTGCAGAGGTCGAAAGGAGAAGCCGTTCAGGAGGGAGGGAGGCAAACTCGCACAGCATAGGGCCCTCGGCAGCTCATCCAGACACAGTTCAGCTGCAAGGCAGTCCTCCTCATGTTCAGGTGTCTGCAAGCTGCGAGCGTGTCTTTCTATGTACAGTGTTTGTCTACTTCTTCCCCTGAGCATGGCCATGCCATGGTGGGACAGAAGGACACATCCTCCAAGAGACACCCTGTTTCCCCCGGGACAGCACACAGAGGAGTGGCAGACTGGGCAGGAGTGCAACAGGGGCTGGACTGAAACATCCTGTTGCTGCTTCTCTCCTACGGAGGAGAACCAGAAGCCCAAATCTGAACACTGGAAAGCCAGAGATGTCTGAAATTCAAGGCTGAGGTTTGTGTTTCAGCCCCTGAGGCTCAAGGTCACCTCTCGCCCAGAAGGAGGAGGACTTCTCAGTGCTAGGATAGGCGAGGATGGTCTTCGGGAGGGGCGAGAGGGGGGGTGGGGGTGGGGGTGGGGGTGGGGCAGGACAGCTGTAGATGAGAGCATGGGGGGGCATAGCTCACCAAGGGTGGCTGACCCCCAGCTCTGGGTGTCTCTGGTGTCAGGTGCCCAATCTACAGCAGTCCAAACGGTGCTGACTTTCAGAGCATGTGTGCTCCACCAGTTATGAAAAGTCTCCTTGGCCTAATCCCCTGTACAATACAATACCCCTCTAACTTCTGACAGTGCATCTTAATAACATGAGGTTCATTTCTTAAACGTAACCTATTACAGTGACTCTCTGGTAGGGGAGCACCACCACGAAGGGTGGCAGCGTATCCTGCCCTCAAGCACAGCTGGGCAGTGGCTAAGAGCCGGTGCTACCTACCACAGGTTTTATATTAGAGTTTTATTCCAAATAAAGAGCGCGCCATTGGGGAATCTCTGTCTGCCACGGATGCCTCTGCCTGACTGCAAATAAACCGCTCCACTGCCAGACAAAGAGCGCACATCACCTCCACCAAAGGAACCGTAGGTGGCATGCAAGGCCGGGCTACAGGACGGCTCTCCCCAGCTCTGCTGTCAGACCGCTGCTGTCTGCATTTCAATTCTGATTTGGCTCTGAGCCACACCAGTGCCCAGGTTTATGGGAGAGCACTGCTGCCTGCTCGCTGCCTGCTGCCCACCCCTGCAGCCCCCCAGGGAGGGCACCCTGCTGCAGGCAGCACCCTCTGATCAGCAGGGTCAGAAATAAAAGGTTTCCTGAAGTTTGGGATTGGGTATGGGAAAGGATTGTCTTAACCCTTTTTTCCCACCAGACATGGGTTGTGCTGTGTTTCACATCTCTCCTTCAGCTCTCCGGATCCTGCTGCCTCTCTGCAAACCAAAGATGGAAACTGCAGGTCAGGCAGGGACAGGGTCCTGATCCTGCACCCGCAGCTCTGTTCTGCTTCTCTGCTGCTTTCCCGCTCCCCTGGCTGCTGCCGTGGGAAGCTTCTGGTGGCTGTGGGGTACCCGGCACTGGTGGGGGCAGAGGAGTTTGCAGGCCAGTGAGGAGTACCAAACTGGCATACCCCAACCCATGACACAGGAGGGACAGCATCACTGATGCCAGCATCAGTGTCGGCTCAGGACCAGTTTCCTTCTGCCCCAAATTGCCACACACGGGGCATTGCAGGAGGGTGCAGGGTGGATTTAACGCAGAGAGCTTTGCCTGGCTCCATCCTCCATCGCACCGCATGTCCCTGCGGGTGAGCAGACCCATGGAGGGGGGGGGAGGAGCTCGGCACCGTCACATTGGCCACCACTCACTTCAGCTTCGGAAGCGCTCAGGCGCTGACGGCTCTGAGCCTGGCGGTGTTTTTCAGGGCTTTCAAGTCTGACTCACGCTGGCTCCCCTTGATGCCGGGCTTCTGACGCACGCACGGTTTGCGGAGAACAGTGGCTCAGTAATTAGCAGAACCGGCTGGCCACAAGTGGAGAGACGATACTGCACATTGTTACCAGCCTGAGCCCTCAGCATCTGAAGGGAGAGCTTCATCTGCAGGACTTTGATTACTGAAGTGACATTGAAAGACAGCAGATCCCCATGTCCTCTAGCCCAGACATCCCTCCCGAAGGAGGAACTCAGTTATGAAAGGCTGCATTTATCTTTTTATTACAAAAAATATATATAGGAGCTGGGTACTTGTCCCTGACATGGCTATTCTCAAAGAGAAAGTTGTGACTTTCCCTTGGTCCGCGTTTGCACATCAAGTGCTGGCAGCCCCCGAATCAGCTGTGACAAGACCTGCTGGGGACACTTCTTGTGCTGGGGACAGGCTACAGGCTGAGCTGCAGCCTGCAAAGCAGGACTGCATGGGGCTGTGCCAATCAGCTATTTTGGGATCACTTAAAAAAACCAAAAAAAGCCAGCCCGGCTCCGTGGCAAAACCTTGAATGAAAGCAATCCAAGGCAAGATGTAGCAAAGCCATGGCTTTTTTTAATCCTTCCTTGTTTTCATTTCCCTCCTCCTGGGACTGGCAGGGATGGGGCACACCTTGTTATTAACAGGGCCGCTGTTCCCATGCGGCTGCCCCAGCTGGAAATCTGATATCCTGCAAGTCTCACACCGCAGCGAGCTCCCAATAAATGCCTGTAAGACACGGGTCACGGTATAGGAACTGACACAGCAAAGCAAAGCAGAGCTCTGTTCAGCCCAGCAAGCAGGACCGAATCTAATCTAAGTGAGAGAGACCGCAGCAAGGGGACCTGCACAGTGAGTAATTTTTCTGTGTCCATCAGGATCACTAACTTAATATTCCCAACCTCCACACCTGGATGGTCCCCGCCTGCCTGAAAATGGGCAGACCGGTGTGCTTTTATCCTTTCTGACATCTGCTAAACAACTTCCATAGCCTCTATCCACATGAGCAGTGAGGCTCTCCCATAAAAACCTAGGCAGAGCTTGTCCCTACCACCTGGAGAATGGAGCTGCCTGCTGAGCCCTGCCAGGTCTGGCGAGGAAAACAGCAGAAGGAGTTCAAAGGGAGCCCTGAAGAGCCGCAGCATGGAGCACAGCTCCGTCTCGCTGGGTGAAACACCCTCTGTGCTGCCTTCAGCATCCTCTGCAGCGCAGGAGTCATCCTCCCGCGTGACTGAGACTTGGCAAGGCTGAAACCGAGCCCTTCCCCTTGCCCTTCCTAAAATCCGCCGCTTCCTGCCCAGGCTTTTTCCCAGATATTTATAGAGCAGGGCTGACAAGGTGCCCCTGCTAAGAGCTTTCCCCTGGGAAACAGCTGCCTCTGTGTGTGCTTGCCGAAGCGCATTAGGAAGGCGTGAGGCTGCCCCAGCTCTCCCAGCGCCTCTGCCCATGGCTGCCTGTGCGTGCAAGGGGCAGCACGCCAGCCCCCGGCACTGCCTGCCCCAGCACTGCCTGCCCCGCGCTTGTCCCAGCCTTTGCACCCTTCAAGACTGGACCCAGTTCAAAACTTGCGGCAGAGGCTTGGGCAAGGCAGGTGCTGCCAAGCTTTTGGGCTTTTGGTGGTGAAATGTTGCTCAATGTGTCCGACCCTTTGGCACTTTACAAAACTGGGTAAGAATCATCCCTGTCTCGTGGCGGGGGCAGATGTCACCCAGCACATGAGTGCAGCCACGTCCCTGCCCTCCGCCTGGCTGCCGGTGCCCAGCCACCCCCTGGAAGGATGCAGCCGCTGCTTCCCTTTTGGGGATGCTGCTCTGTTCCCCTCCACTCTCCTCCCCGCATGCCCGCTCAGCCCCAGCTCCGGCTTCCCCGGCAGCCCCGGCAGCTCTCCTCTGGCAAAGGCTTCCTAAGAGCCAGCCAAAGTGGATTTCTTACCATGAGCAGCAGCTCTCCTCGATGCCTTTGCCACACTGCTCACCCTGAGGCAGCCCCTGCTTCTGCCTGCCCCTCCCCAGCCGCACTCACAGTCCCCGTGGCAGAGATGGGACTGCTCGCTTGTCCCACCCTGCCCGGACCCAAAGGTGTTGCCCCCAGGGGCCCTTAGAGCATCTCCATGGAGTCGGGCAGGGGTCCACTGGGGATCTCCAGGAGGGATGCAGAGCCCTCGGCTCAGGTCCCAGCTGTGGAGGGGAAGGGCTGCATGTGTCAGGGGCCAAATGTCTTTCTCCCCATGAGAGGAAAGCACGATGTCTGGATGAAGATGGGGATTAAGAGGGGATTCACTGCCTGTGCTGTACCTGGTCTGAGTAACAGACACCGTTCCCCAGAGCTGTCAATCTGGTACCTTTCACCAGCACTAAAATTCAATTAGTTAAAACAACAACAACAACTGTGGCTCCAGACAGCTTGTGCCTAACACATTTGATCCCTTTTATTACTCAGCACTGCTCAAAACCCAGCCAGCAACATCCTAGCTGACTCCCACTAGTTTCCCCATTTTATTCTACCAGGATTAAGTCAACCCTACAGTCTCCAGCTGTTTTGTGGTTGGGCCTGGATACATCTTTATACTCAAGCTACATTATTAAGTGGATTGTGGCCAAATTGACAGAGCTGCTTCAGGGAGGACAAGGCCATTTAGGTCAATGATGGTCCTGCCAGCTGGAGAGACACTCGGGACTCACGATTTGCTAGCAAAGCTCTGGACTGTTGTCTTAGCCTCACTTGATGTCCCAGAGGGGGCTTCTGTGAAAGCCCTGACTCTAGCAGGAATGTTTGATTTCTTGGCAGAGAGATGTAACAATCTGTCTTGGAGTATTGTAGCAAGATTTCGTATTCGGCATGGTTTGTCCATAGCATCACTTCATCGTCTGATGCGTAATCCGCTCTTTGGCCTTCTCCAAATGGAGTCTCCACCGGACGCTGGAAGACCCTGCTGCCCCTGGCAGTCGGACGGTAGTTAAATCTAAAGACAAAGCCATAACCTTCAGCTTGTGTGAGCTCACGCTTTTTGGAAACCAGGCGGTTGTGTTGCAACGTTGCAATGCCATGCTCCAAGCCCAGCTCTTCTGCTCACCAGGTCACCCAAAGGTGTGATGACACGTGCTGCATTGCGGTGCAGTGAAACATGATGCAATGCAATGTAATGCAATGCAATGCGATGCGCTGTTCACCCATCGGGCATGCCAACATGTCCTGCCGGGGCTGCTCGGGGGGTGCAGCCCCAGTGGGAGAGCCGGTGGGCTGCCTGGAGCACCATTTTGCCTGAGCCAAATGGGATGACTCGAGAGGAGAGTTAACTAAACAAATGAGAGCCCCGTTTGCTCGTAGGTTAAAACACCCTTTGTGTTGTTAATGAATAGCAGCAGAAGGGTCACACAAAGAAAGGGATGAAAGCTCCATCCATCAGTTCATTGGAAACAAGACTGTCTGCGTGATTTATGAAACTCCCCTGAACACAAGGGGTTGGTATGGGGCTCGTTCTTCTTCTCAGAAACAAGCAGCATCTAGATGCAGTGTTGAAGTGAGTGAGTGGTAACAGGTCACCATTCGCTGCTGGTACGTGCTGGAGGGGGGGAGAAGACTCCCATCCCACCCATCGCCTGGGTGGCAGCAGCTGGTCTCTCCTGGTACCCTGAGGACCTGTCTGTGCTGAAATAATTCCTTGTGATCAACTCCTGGCATGGCAGCTCTTATTCTGGAGTAAGAGCAGCTTATTTTGAAATGTCTAAATTCATGGGTAGAAGCAGATAATACCTAATGTGGGCAGCCCCCCCTCTCCCCCACGTGGAGCAAGAACATCCCCACTGGGAGTTAACTGCACAACAGCTATTCCTTGTCCAGAGATTCCAGAGCAGGAGTGTCACGCCCTACCTAAGCGCAATTTAGCTTCCCTGTGTAGACAGATCCTAATCTATCCTGGCCTCTTCCAGAGCCGCTGCTCAGCCGGTGCTGGCAGATGGGCAGGGTGAGGGCAGCGGTGAAGAGCCCTTCCCAGGAATGAGGGAGGCTGATGTGCATTTACCTTTGGAAATCTGCAAAGCTGATTCTCCTGCAGTACAATAACACCACTTCCATGTGTGACTCATATATTTTCCCCCTGCCTTGGTCTTGTAGTTTTTCTAATTACTGAGAGCTTTGCAACTGTGAACATGTAATGTTCCAGAAATGTGTGTGTGATTCACCTAACGCAGGGAGCGGACTTCCAGCCAAAAGGGACTTGGAGATTTTTCTGGCATCAGCCTGCGACCTGGAGAGCAGCCAGAAAAACTCACCAAGGTCATTTCTTTCTTTCTCTTCTTCCTTATACTCCTTTCTTTCCCTCAGCCCCTCCACTCCCTCCTCTCTTTCCTCCAAACAAGACTCAGGCAGCACCTTGTTTATTACTCATCAGCGTTCCCTCTATAAAATCTCCCCAGAAATGCATACCATGCTGCAGCTGTGCTTCTGCCAGCGGCTCGCTCCGGGCCCTTCATGCGTGGCCCCTGGAGAGCATCCCCCATCTGAGGCCACCAGCACAGCCACGGCTGGGGCTTCGTCTGGGACTCACCAGTCTTCCCTGGGGCATAGTCAGATGTTCCCATGTGATTTAGGTACTTCATTTCCAAAGGGAGTTATGCACTAAGTTGCTTAGAAACTCCTATAAAAGTTGTGTGTATGTTCATCCGTGTGTCTCTGTCCATTCATCCCCCAGCTCTCACCACCCAGCTGCAGCAACAGAGGCAAGTAGGGGGTACACCTGGGCGGGAGCCCGGCCCCCCCAGACCACAGCTTGCCCGCCTCACTCCCGCACCTGGCCCGGCGGTGGCAATGGTGGGAGACATGAGGGAAGAAGCTCACGCAGACACAGCCTCAGGGCTCCTGTTGTGCATGGAAATAATCTAGCATCCCACGAATTTTTATGAAAGCAGCAGCAGCAGCATTTGAGGCTGTTATCAGCTGTAGCAGGTTAGCGTTAGACACAACAGCATCTGCCAAAGGGAAGGGAGGAGGGAGACCAAAACGCATCATTTGTTAATGCCTTGTTTCAGCGCAACAGGATGGCAGTGTCCCAGAGGAATGCCTCTCCTCACCCGATGTCCCCTCGGAGGAAAGGGCAGGATGCTCCGACCTCTTATCTGTGTTCATGCAAGTTCCCCAAAGCCCCTATGCAGCCAGAGGGTTCAGGGGCCGGAGCCGGCTGCTGCTTTCACACAGCTGGCAGGGACTGAGGAGCCACTGGGGCACCTCCACTGGTGTAAAACTCCCATTCGCACAGTGCCTGCAGTCCCTTGTCCTGCAGAGAGTGACCTGAAGGTTCAGATGGAGAAGACGAGGAGGCAGCAGCTGGAAGAACCCTCACCTCAGACCTCCAGCCACCATAGATGGCACAGGCATGTGTGTCCCCCTTACATGACGCTGGAAGGGTGGTGGGTCACCCAGTAAGCCCAATGGCTCTAGATTATTTTCCCACTAAAGAACAGGCCACTTCCCTGTGTCTGCACCGCACGCAGCCATTTTGGAACAGTCACCAGAGCTTGGGAGCCCCGGCACACCCCAGCCTGGGGGATGTTCGTGTGACTCAGAGACACCCACCCGATGGTCTCATCCGGGCTGGGGAGGACAAGCAGTGGTGTTGCGGGGGTAGCTGGGATCGTTCCATGCGATTTTGTGTCTCCTTCTGGCTGCATTACAAGCTTACATCTCCCCTACTAGCCAGCCCTCGCACCGCTCTGTGTCTATCCACCCAGCACCGGCAGCTGTTCCCCGCAGTGCCTCCCCCATGCCTTCCCTTCCTTCCCACCTTCCCATCCCACTCTCCTTCCCCATGCAAGCCACGAGTGCTGAGACTCATCCCCTCTGCTGCACCAACACTTTTCCTGCCACAGGACTCTCAGCAGAGGCGATTTATCTGCAGGAGCTGCTAATCCCAGAGGCGCTTGGACCCAAAGCCATGAGGGGAAGAAGGGCTAGAGGCGGCTCTCCCCCAGCATTGTGGGAACAGCCCAGGTTGCCTGCAAGCTGCAAAGATGCCCCACAGCAGATGCCACTCAGCAGTGGCCAGAGTTACCCCAGCACTCCCTGAGAGCAGAGGTGAAGGGCTTTCAGCTGTTTGCTTCATGTAGTCGGTAGCTGGCAGAAACGGGGCTCAGCTCTCCAGTGGAGGAGGGCACACACGGGTCTGAAGGCGATGCCAGTGCTGCCTTGCCTGCAGTGTCTGGAGAGAGCATTCTATTCTGGGCAGGATGGTGGTGGCTTGGGAGAAGAGGTGTCACAGGCACCAACACCCCAGGAAACCCTTTCAGACCCCGAATATTGGCTCTCCCTGTTCCCAGGACTCTCCAGCCTTCTCCCTTGCTTTGCACACAGACAATGCTCTCATGGAGCTCTGTCAACTTTCTTTGATCACGCCACCTACGCCTCTGCTGAGAGTCAGGGTTCATCAGCCTGACTGCACTGGCCAGGACATCGAGAAGCAGGATGGGACACACCAAAGATCACAGAAGGTGGGACAAAGTTACAGGGGATTGCACAGTAGGGTGTGATGCTTTTCCATCACGTTAACACCATACCCTGGGTTGGGCTAAGGGGAGGGTGACAGCACCCAGACCTTCCCTCCCAAAGCAGCTGGGCAGCATGATGTCCCCCTGCATCCTGCAGCGTTGAGGTGACCATTTTGCAGAAAATAACTGCATTTTGGAACACATGCATTTCAGCTGAGCGGTTTGTGTCGGTGGGTAAGCACACTGCAGATACATAAGGGATTCTTTGGACCGTCTCCCCAAACAGCATTTTTCTGAATTCTTCATCTCTGAGATCACAGATCAAGGCAGAGTTTAAAGCAGTGGCCAGATCACTGTTTCACAGACCTAGAACAAATATACTAAAAGCTTCCCCTGTGTGTGCGCAGATTAAGTCGTTAATGAATATTTTTGCTAAGCATCAGAAATGATGCTGGCTTTGGAGCACAGCTCAGCCAAGATGTTGGAGATTTGGCTGAAAAGATTTGACAGCAACCAGCAACAGAGCCGGGAGCCTCCACTTGCTGGAAGGACACACTGGCTAGTCCTGAAAATCTGCTCTGGCTCTGGGGCCGCGGGTACGCAACTGCACGGGGAGGAAGCTTCAGTTCCCATCTGCTGTCCTGCGGTCGGTCAGGAGCGTGGACCCCGCGGGAAGGGGGCACTCCATCTGCAGGCAGGGCTGCCTTCTCCAGAGAAAAGGGGGAGAACCTGCATAGACTCCCATCCAAAGGGCAGAAACCAGCCGGACACAGGGTCCTGCTCATTCGTACACAGAAAAGAAGGATTTAGGTCATCGCACCCCTGGCAGGTGATCCAAAGTGATGAGGAGCTGTGAAGCATCCGTGGTGCTCCGGATGCGCCTTTATGGCATGATTCAGCTACATGCCCAGTGCCAGAACAATCTTATTGCAGCACTGTGGCACTTCACCAGCCTGATCCTACACCTGCCTTTCCAGAAGAGTTAATTAGTCCAGGGCAGCCTTGCAGTAATGAGGCCAGAGTGGCTGGGATTCAGCAGTAGCTGGTTTGTGCAGCCAGTGCTGGCTCGGCGCTCACCGCCCGCCCTGCCCTGCGCGAGGATGCCAGTCACATGCTTCGCTGTTGTTGCCTGCAAACCAGGGGATTTACATTTGATTTGCGTCTAATTTCTCAGTTAGCAAGCAGACAGCTGCGAGGAATCCTGAGCTGTTTACTGAAATGGGTATAAGAAGACGTGTGCTTTCAGTGTGACTGTCTGCACACGCCCCGTGCAAAAGCAAGTTTAAGCTACTTTACAGAGAAGGCAGGAGGCAATTTGTGAGGTTCTGCAAATCACTGAGGACTGCAAACTACTGTTGGAAAACATTTGGATATCCAGTGAACGTGTGTGCGCATGTGCATGTGTGTGTGTGTGTGCACACCCAGCTAAGCCCTGTGCAGGTACACCTTGGGAAAACCCATGAAAAGTGGGAAAACGGGAGTCAGCAGGCTCTTTGCTAGCTGTAGTAATGCTGAAATCAAGCCCATCGTGCAAGGGTAGATGGAGGTCTGCATGTCCACTGGGAAAAAGAAGAGGGTCTGCAAAGAAGGGGAAAAAAAAAAAAAAAGAAGATAAAACCATCTTGATAAGACAGTAACCTCTGTCTCACATTTTCCAGGCATGGTGCTCGGCAGCTTTACAGATGTTAATTAAGACTTGTGCCCTTCCCTAGGGATGCACTGAGGTATTACAAATAATAGTATTACCAGGAGCATCAGTACAGACAAATTAATTAAGAGTAATATTTTAAAGATGGAAAGCTGTTGGGTCACACCGCCGGCTGGGGAGATGGGCAGGAAGGCAGGTGGCGGTGCAGCCCCCCCGGGGACGGGCGAAGCCCGCTCACCCACTCAACGGCCCGCTTCGGCCAGACAACCGCAGCATTTGCAAGGACTTATCCTGCCTCATTTGAGACCAAAGTCTGACTTGCCCAAAAGCATGTAGCTGGTCTGTGGAAAGGCTGGAAGTGAAAAAAAATCAACTTTTTCCATTGTGAGGAGCCTAAAGACCATCTCTGCCACCGGTGAGGAACGGCTCTGGGCTGGCCAGTCTTTGCTGGTGCTGGTACCAAGGGCTGCTCCGGTGAGCGAGCATGGTAGCTGCTGCAGGCAGAGGGCTGCTGGTCACTGTCGGGTGCTCAGACCCCTCTCTCCTTTCCCTGTGCCCTAACTGCAGAGGCAGCAGCTTGAGGCTGACAGAGCTCATGCCCTTGTGGGGCCACGGTGTTTTGCTACCATGCAAAAACAGTGCTGGGAATCCCAAGCTCTGGTCCGAAGATGCGATACATATCCCACCTGTGCCCTCCTCGGCGATTTCAGGATGCTGCCAGGAATGGCACCAATGCAGACTGCTTCCCTGAAGTTGCCTGCTGAGACCATCCAGTTTGAGGAGACAACAGCAAAATTTGAATTGAACCCCTTGGTAATTAAAAGGTTTCCTTACTCTGGGGATCTTGAGAGGAGAGGAAGAATTGCCATTCTCATGCATGAACCAGCAGTTTTGTCTTAATAATTTAGGCATGTTTCTGAGGACAAACGGCAAAACAGGGGATTTGCCTTCTGCCCTGCTCCCTGCAGGGAGAGGAGGAGATCCCCAAGGCAGCCATCACCATGCTGCACGTCACTGCCCCGGTCATCAGATGTAAAGACACCTCATGAGTAAGTAGCGCATGAATGCTCCCCACTTGGCCTGGGGAAAGAGCCGGTAACGTTGCTGGATGTTTCACCCTACTTTTTTTCAAACTGTCAGCTTTCAGCCTTTGTCAGGGGGATGATACGGCCATAGGTAGACCATGAACCAGTCCGGCAAGTGATTGCATTCATAGTTATTTTGGGAAACCAACTGTTTGCATGTTGCACAATTCCTTGTATCCAAAAAGAGCCAACAAGGACAGTGGGGAAAAAAATACTGCCCTGAGATGTGATGAAGTTAAAGGTCAGATATGATCTAGTCTGATTTCCTGCGATTCTCTCCTCTTAGCGAGCCTGTGTGGATCCCAGGACAATGCCGCCGCCAGCCAGCAGCACAGGCCAGCGCAGGAACAATGACCGGTGCGCCCGTCCCGTGCCAGCAAAGAGCTCTATCAGATCTTGTGAGGAAAGAGGGGGCTGGCCAGGCTCCTGCGGCTCCCAGATACGGCCATGCATTGTCTGGAGCATTTATTTCCATAGAGTTTTGGCAGCCAAGGTCCTCGGGATACTTGGGTGAGGCAACTCCTGTTGTGTTAGACTTCCATTTTCCTTCCTCTTCTTCCTTTTAAACAAAACCATTATCACTGCCCTGATCTTACTGCTGGAGAGGGTGAAGGGGGGGATTGTGCTGCCTGCACAAGCCCTTCCCTTCCCGGCACACTTGGCCCCTCTGTTCATCACCTGAGAGCTGTAACAGCAGGGCGCACATCGAGCAGGCAGCTGCAGAGGCCACTAGGCTGCATTCTTGGAGCACTTTTGGAAAAGGCTGTGGCTTCTTCAGAAAGATCAAAAAGAATAAATTTATTCCAGCCTAGCAAAGTCCTAGCTAAAACTAGACAGACAACAGACTGATGGTCCACATGGATTTGCGGTGGGGCAAAGGAGGAGTGGAATCATGGGTCTTCAGCCACAAAAGAGGGGATGAAAAGGTCTGGCCAGGGGCACCTGGAGGATACTGTATGGAGGAAAATTTAACAGGAGCATTGGGTCACCTCTCCAGCAGGCCAGTTTCTTCAGGAAGGAGCAGCAGCACATCGCTGGAGGTATTTGAGAACAGCCTTGGCCAAAGCCCAAGGCGAGAGACTTTCCAGACCTCTAATCCAGCATCAGAAGAACATGAGCTAAATACCACTCAGAGAAACAACACTTTCAGGAATGTGCTCTTGCACAGGTAATTGGTGCAGGCAGTTTCTCTGCTTGACTGTACCTCTACCTGCTCCTGGGAGTGAAAGATGCTCGTTAGCTGGAGCAGTCCCCAGCACGGTGTACACTCACATGGTCGGAGAACACAGACCAACCCATTTTTCCATCTTAAACTCCTCAGATGCTTTCACTCATCTGGAGCTGCTGTTTTGTTCATCACTCCTCTTCCAGCCTGTTCCCAGAGTGTGCTCAGCCCTTACTAATTAAAGCAAGGGTAAGGAGAGGCAGTGATCTGTGCGTGGAGCAGACATGCAGAAGCATGGATGCTGTGAGTCAGGGAATGTTCCTTGCCAATTCTTCACATATGCTTTTGTACTCACTCATTGTTTGACTGCTTTATTTTTTTCCCAAAGAGTTAAGCAGATGGATGGGAGCACTCACTGGATGTCCCCACAAGTACACAAGCCTTAGAAAAATCCACTCCATGCCTCAGTGTGAAAGCTCTTAGAAGGACAGCAGAGGAGGGAGGGTCTTGCTCCACTAGCAAGAAATGTGGGTAGAGAACTGGGAGGCAGATGAACAGCTAGGTGGGGTACTGGTGGTCTATGTCTGGTGCAAGCCACAAAGTCCAGGGGAACCAAAGGTATGTCATGGTTGGAATAAATCCTGTTGCCTGTGGTGAGAAGCTGCAGCAGCTTGTGTCCTGGGGGTTAAATAGTGTGTTAGGGAGTGCGGGCTGGAGAAGGGCTTTGCCCAGGACTCCCTCATGCTCCCAAGTAACATCATGATTGAGGCAGAGGACAGCCTTCAGCACTCTCCAGAGCTTCTGGACATGGCTCATCGCAGCCTCAGTCATCTTTCCTGGTACCCTCCTTCTGCAAAGTATCCCTGGATTCCCCTGACCTCATCCAATGCCAATCTCCACCCCATCTGCAGTCATGCCTAAGTCACCATGCTGGTGAGAGCAGCTTCCGAGCCTCAGCCCCACGCTCACGATGCAGCTTGGCCTCCCCCACTGAAGTCTGCACATGTTGCTGCAAGGGATCTTGGCACCTCCTCCTCCTGGAAGGTGGCACCCGAGGCTGCGGAGAGGGCCAGGGGGCTCTTGTCTCCAGTGCAGAGCAGCACCTATGCCCATGCCCATCCACAAAGCAGCCCTGACGGCAGGTGGGAAAGGGTCTGCGCCACAAACCCATCCAAACAAAGGTGAAGTGAGGGAGAAGAGGCACGCAGCATCCTAGAAGCCCAGGAAAATTTCACATGAAGATCTGATTTGGGTACCTCATCTGCAAAAGGCATTGCAGCGTAATGCGAACCCCATGCACATGATCTCCGACTGGCCAACTCTGCTGATGCTTAAAATGCACATGCAGAGAGAAGGATGCAGGCAGATGCAGGAGGCATGATGGAGAGAAATTAAGACTGAGACTAGCTGTAACAGAACAGACACCTCAGATCAGATCAATGTCTGCTTTAATGCAGAATATTTCTGCCTCATGAATGTCTCATCATTTCAGGCGGGCACCAGGTTTTGACGGCAGGATTGTTCAGCGAGGTTCATGTGAAGCAGCTGGACACAGGCACTGCTCCCGGCTTACATTTGTGGAGAGCTCTGTAAAATGCTTTAACAGTCTGGAATAAAAAGCCCCATTTTCCTCAAAATGAGGGATTCATGGTGATATTAACACTCCCTTATCACTGTTGTCGCTGCAGAAGCACATGCACCTCATCATCTGCAGCTTGCCAGGGAGACAACAAACCGTCTTCCCACACTTCATTTCAGAAAAGTGCCTGCTAACACTATCTACACATGCATTAAACAGGTGGAGGGAGATGCCAATGTACAGATATGGCATTAAACTCAGACAGAGAGAGGCGGGTGCTGTGCTCAGTTGCAAGTGGGTGTGTGAAAGCAGAGCAATATACCTAAATAATATTCCACTGTCACTGGTTTTCTACCCATCCCATTTCTGGTTTCTCTCAGCAACCATGGGAAAAAGCTTCAGGCCACCCAGCATGAAAATGCAGCACACAAGGGCAGCTAGAGGGATCTCGTCCAAGGTGGATGGTTTTCTGAAAGTAGGTATGGACCAAGCTTCTGTTTTTTCCAAGCTGCTTGGAAAAAACATGACCTGGCTCAGGCCCTTGCTCTGCAACTCAGCTCAAACCTCAGCTGATACAGGCTGAAAATGTTTGGTTTGCTCTCACTTAGAAAGACACATCCAACAGCCTCCCTCCTGCTGAAGCTTTGTTTTCATCTCAAATAGCAAGGTGCAATGAGAAAAGCCTTTGTTCTGGCACTGCGGTTTTGGTTCAACCAGAGCCAGGAAGCACATGAAATCTCAGAGGAAGGGAGATCTTTCAAAGTTTTCCAATCTAATCTTCAAACTGAAGATCTGTGCAATACATCCAGATGATCTGCCTGAACGGCTCAAAATTTACAAACTTCTTGAGACTCATTGTCAGCTCTTCCAAAGCCTCACCTGACATTCTGCGAGAAGTGGCACTGAGGACCAGCTCCTGGCTGAGGAACATGGCATAGCTCCACCGACTCCATTTGAGCCACACCAGACAGCTTCTTCATAGTCATTAAGACTTTCTAAATACCACAGAAATGCCAGAACATGCATCCAACTGCAGCAAACAAATCAGCATTGGCCAGGCTCAGTGAAGCCTTGTGTGTATGGTGCTCACGCACTGATGTTACACTACTGTTGTGCTTTCAAGGGTCGGCTGAGAGCTCTGCAGTTTGATATGGACGCACAACTGCTGGCCACAGCTACCAAAGGAATGTTGGGGACCCTTGCCACGGTCTGACATACAAACAAGGATAAAAAAACCCTAACCACACAGTTTGCCACAGAGCACATGGTATTTATCCGTGAGGATGGATACATTGATACAGCAGGGAACAAGACAAAAATTCTCCAGGAATGAATCAAATGAGCCACATGCAGTTCTGGCTATTTCCTTCCCAAACAGGCCAGTAATTGCACATGGCTTTAACGTCCATGCCTGGGAGTCTGTGGAGTCCAGCAGCAGCATGGTTCTTCTAGCAACACCTCGGTGCCAAGCTATGTGACCCAGAAGAGACGAGACTGTAAATGATCCCAATGCCCCAGTACATCCCAGTTCCACCCCCTTCATACTTCTCCTGCCAAGAGATGCTCAGCCGCTCACTGCACAGATTATCCTGTGTGATCTCAGTGTCCAAACTTAGCTACACAAGACCGCCAGTAATTCAGACCTCTCCTTGGAGGCTATCACACCACTGCTGTCTTGCCTGCTCCCCACTCCTCCCCTGGCCTCAGCTCCTCCTTCCCAGCACGTGCATGCCAACAGCACTGGGAGCAGCAAGACTCCTGTCTCTGCCAGGGAACTCTCTGTCGCTACCTGTAAACAGCAAATCACAGTACTTATCAGAGCAAAATGAAAAGAAATGCTCTTTAAAGCAAATAAAAAACTCAAACAGCACAGAATTTCCTGTACCAGCTTAGCTCTCTATATCCCAAATTGGGAAGGATTTCAATTTTTCTTCTGAAATCTGGACACAATGGGAGAACCACCCACTGGGCATCATTAGAAGCCACAGGAGCCCTGGGCACAACCTGTTTGCCCCAAAGCTGAGTCTGACTTGCCCGCAAAGGCATCCTGGCTCCACCAAGTGATACACAGGTGCTATGGACACTACCCAGTGCACAGCAAAGCCTGTGCCACCCCAGGAGCCTGCACCCTGCCTGTGAACATTTCACTGGTAATATGCATCTCCAAGTCTCTCAGGCAAAGGCAATCAGAAACTAAACCAGTTTCAAAAAAATCCCTAAAAAAAAAACCTAGAGAAAGGCAAAAGCCTTGGGAAGAGACTGAATAGGACAGCACTCCTCCTGCCCCAGGGAGGATGGGTGAAATGGGACCTGGTGAGCCTGCTCCATCTGCAATTCCTCCACATGAATGAAAAAAACAGGAGAAAGAAAATTACTAAGAATGTGGGACGCAGAAACAGAGCTGTTTCTAAACAGGATGCTTTTAAAGCCTTCCAGGAGGCATGTGCTGGTTCTTTAATCCCCATCAGTTCATTTATACCTAGTAACTTTTTACTGCTTACCCTATTACATCAGGCCCTATAGGGACAGAAGATGGTGGTGGGAGAAACTCAGGAAGTTAGAAATTTCAGGGAGATGGAGTGGATGAGTTATATAGGTCCTTTCTGTCACCAGCTCTGTCACCAGCTCTACTAGAGTTCAAGTTTGGGTAAAACATGCAGATGGTTGAATACTTCTCCAAACTTGGGCAACCCCTCAAGCCAACAAAACTGGCTAGAAATCTGGCTGCAGAACCTCACAGGAGATCTCACCTCGCTTCTGCTTTCTGTCAGGCCAGAAATACCAAGCTGGTCTAGTGAACAGTGAAAAGAGGGCAAGAAGGTAAGGGACACCTTCCTCAGCTGCCCAGAGGTTTGTCACTACTTTGTTTTGCAGACAAGTGTCTCTGGGGGCTCAGGAGGGGTTTCACGTTATCTGCTGCCCAGCAAGGCACAGCAGTTTCCTAGGTCCGAGGGATCAGGTTTACAGCTCCGCTCTGCTCTTCTGCTCCAGGAATTTTGCATGATAACTGAGCCAGAGTCATGCTCAGCCAAACCTCTGGCACAATCAAAGAGTAAGGAGGGTTGCAAATATTATTAATGCTACACACACATATGGCTTAGGAAACAAATGTCTCTAAAAAGTATATTCAGGGCTGTCAATTGGACTAGACCGGGGTGGAGTCCTGCTCTCAGCTCAGTGACCCTGATGGGATGAAAAACTCCTCCACCTAGGGTAAAACACCCCAGGAGGACATGAAGGAGGAAAACTCCCTCGTGAAATGCAATTCTTTTTATCTCTTGTTTGAGCAATTGGTGTGAACAGGTCTGGTAGAGTGCAAACAGAAGTCAGCCAGGAGGCTGTTAGCAATATTTATTTCAAAAGAAGGTCTTTGGGAAGCAGGTACCACATGTCCTAGAGGGGACAAGCCCTCTGAGCCCACTGGAGGACCACATACAGAATATCCTTTGCGAAAATGGGTCAAATTCAAATTAGCAGCAATTTCCAGAACATCTATTGATTTACCTAAAGGCAGCAATGCTTAGACCCTGCCTATCCCCATTTCCGCACCTCATGAGGAAGAGCTTTGCGTAAGGATCAACACTGAGGCTCTATCCTGGGGAAAGGACAACCGGGGTACTAAGCCCCCAGGCTGCTGAGAAAGTGGGAATGGTCTTTGGGCACAGGAATAAACACCATCTTACTACAGAAAAAAATGAGGAGAGTGTGAGAAGGATGCATAGAAAAAATCAGAGAGAATGGAGAAAGAAAGAGGGATGGAATTAAGTCAGAAAGGGAAGGAAAGTCAAAGAGGAGGAAAAAATCAGAGACAGAAGTGAACAGGAAAGAAAATGTGAGAAAGGCTGAGTCTCTTCCAGGGAACGGCTTTTCCCCCAAAGCTCAGCAGTACTGCTCAGACATCTCCTTCCCCCTTGCAGAGAAGCAGGAATGCCTTTTCCCCCTAGCACCATTTTGTTCTTGCTCTGGTTTTTCCTCGCCTGCTTTGTTCTTTCTCCTTACAAGCTCTTGCTGAGGGTAAGCGTTAATTCTTTCCAGGTGCTCATGTCTCGCCATCCTGCTGTTCCCGGCGGCTCCCGCTCAGCTTTCTTCAGGCAGACTCTGCTCCATCTCCTCATGGGGCAACACCCCGGGAGCCCTGAAAACGTCTGGCCATTCCCAACCATGAAAAAATCAGGCCTGCGTATTGCTTTGGGTTGCAGCACTCAGCTTTACTCAGATTGCCTTCCCATGAAGAGGTTTGTGTTCATTGAGAGCATTCTTCCCACCCACTGCAGGAGGAGACCCTGGCCCCGGTGTGGTGGGCTCTGGCAATCAGCTGGAAGGTGCTCCTGGCCATGGGGGTTACAAAGCCTGATGGGTTTTGCTTACAGCCTGAAAGCGGTGTGGACTGTTTCCCTTCTACACAGGTGAAGCCCAGCACTGGGACAGCTTGGCAGATCCATGGAGAGATTACTGAGAAACTCATCCAACAGCAAAACTCCTAGTGCGCTGCAAAACCAGGCTGGAGATCCTGGGAGACGAGACCTCAGCTCCCCACTCCAGGTGAACACACTCTTGTGGGAGCTTTGCAGTTTCTGGAGAAAGCTCGGAAGAATCAGAGAAGCAATGTCAGGCCAGGAAATAACATCAAATTCAATTAAATGCTTTGGCATCTCAGCAAGTTTTTTGAGGGGAAGGAATGATTGCTCAGGTTGTGGGCAGCAGTTCAGGACACTCACAGATGGGTTCACATGACTCTAATAAAAAGAAGCCTAAGTCAAATCACAATAGGTGGTCTATGATATAAAATCTGTAGAGTGAACAGGTAGGTGACACACAGACCCTCTTTCCACCTGCCCAAAAGGGCTCAGAAAAACCCTCTGGTGTAAAGGACAGGTCGGAGAAGGCTGCCTGGAGCTCAGCAGAACCTCCTACCATTAGCGTATCTGAACCGTTGGAAAGGAAGCACAATAAAAAGACCACTTAAACAACTCATCGGCTGAACAGCTGACAAAGCCAGGCAAGAGGTCTGCCAGCAAGTTGGGGTCTTAATGTGTTTGCAATTCATCAGCCTCCCGCTCAGCTCCTAGCAAGCCAGCAAGGCCAGGATTCAAAGGTGAAATACCTGCATCTGCTCCCATCATGTCTGCTGCTTAGTGCAAACATTTATGTTTCTCGGCATATAAAATAAATAGGTCCATGTTCCAGGGAAGCCTGTCAGTGCAACGGCGGGTACATTTTATGATGTGTGAGCATGACTCCCAGTGCACAGGTCCAGGACTGGGGGAAAAGGGAGCAGAGCCTCCTTGCAAAGCAGGAGGCTGCTTGATTTGTTCACCTCTCCAACAGATAGACACAGTGCAAAGGAGAGGACAACTCCTCCTATGCTCCTAGAAGGCAAATGCATGTGGAGTCAGTTGCTGGTGGGAGAGAAAAGCCTTGATGTGCTTGCTGCCAGGACACACAGTGGCACTTTCCCCATCTCCACACATACACCCCTGCCAGACGGGCACCCCCAAAGCAGCAGGCACCCCCAGCCTTATTTGTACGCTTCCCCTCTAAGGGTCCATTCGCAGCAAAAAGGGCATCTCACAGAAAGTGTCTCCTGAGGCCGGAGAGGGAAAAGCTGTTTGCACCCGCCTGGCAGCAAGGGCTGCTTTGTGCCAGCACTGCCCAGCCTGCACCAACACCCAGGCTGGAAGAGCCACCGTCACCTGAACCACCCTCCAGTGAAAGTGCTGCTGAAAAGGTCAATGTCCTCCCACAGGGACATTGTGGTTTTTCATGGTTTGGGGGTTTCAGTGGGTTTTGAAAGACTGACCTAACGGTGAAGGTTAAGCACTCTGTTCACAATGCCTTTTAACATCCAGCTAGACATCACACCTCTCCCTGCACACACATGTGTTTTGAGGTCTTCAGATGTTTGCTTCTCACTGGCAAGCCACAGGCTGTTCAAGCAGCTTGGGGCTGAGATCCAGCTGCGGGGTCCCAAGTAACATCCCAGACAGTTTACAGCATTATTAGTGACCCTCCACCACCGAGCAGTTGCTCTGCGATGGCTCCGCTCTCAGGCACCGACAGCCACACATCGTCAGCTTTCTTAGCTAATTTTTTAATGTGTATGTCAAAAGGTGGGCAGTGCCATCATCATCTGGCTGTGCTGTGCCCCCATGCCCCAGAGCCAGCCCCCCGTACCCCCTGCCCACAAGTGGTCTGGTGCAGGAGCCGAAGCCTCCGTTCCATGCAGGATGCAGGACAGGGCTGTCTGGAGAAGGAGATTAGGGAAACCATGAGTGACAGCTGGTGAAATGCCACCTGCAGCGTTCAGAAAAAACAGCCACAAGGATGGAGCCTGTTGGCATCTCCTCTGGTGTCAGATGGAGAAGGGAAGCCCTGGGCCCCCACAGCCCAAGGGATTTCAGCTTCCAGTCCTGAGCAAGAGCTTTTGCCACTTCTGGGGTACTAGGGCAAAGAGTCATGTTGTCACGTCCCCGGCCCCTAGCCCTCAGACGCTAGCACCCAGCCCCTGCCCCGGGCTGGCTCTGTGGCACAGCCCCTGCACCTCTCCCCCAGCCTCCTGGCAGCCCCCCTGCTTCCTGACTGAACGTGATTAGCGGGGGCTGAAGCCATTTATTAATTAATTTTGCATCAACAGCGGCAGCAGCACTTTATGCAATCACGCAATGGCGTTGCATATTATTAAGTTGTAATGATGATGTTGATGCAGGCTCGTGCCTGGGAACAATGGCAATAATTACGGAGTCTGCTGTTGTTGTTTTAGCTGTTGTCTGTGCTGAAACCCCCAAGCCCCAGACTCCTTGGCAGGGGATGCTGGTGGTACCAGCACAGTTACCTGCAGGAAAGTCCCCAGACATCTGCTGTCCGAGCACTCCCAGACAGGTCAGCCCACCTGGTGGGCTGTTGCTCCAGGCCACGGAGCTTTCAAAGGCTTTTCCCTCTGGAAACACTTTCCCACCTCTCTTGCACTGAAGAATTACATGGAAAAAACAGTTTTGAATCCTCTAGGCAGGCAACAAGATCAAGCAGGGAGGGAGACAGGGTAATTGCCCCTAGTCCAGAGGGTAAGCTGTGACCGGATGTGTAAACAAGTGGCAGGAGCCATTAATGTAGGAGCATGACAAAGTCTCTCTGTTTTTTGTCTTTGCAGTGCCGCTGGCACAACCTCTGATGCGTGCAGAAGAGAGTTTGGTGCAAGGACCAGCAGCAAGGAAACACTGGCTGCAGGTGAGTCACTGGGAAAAGTGCTGGCAACTGCATCCCCAGAGCGCTGCATGAGCTCAGCCACAGACAGTGTCAACGGCAGCCCTGCTGTGCTGAAACCCCAACACCCCGAAACCCCTGAGCCCATGGAAATGCAGGGTGAGCAAGGAAATCCCACCTGTACAGAGGGGAAGTACTTGGCTCCCAATTAACTGTGCTTAATGAAGGCATCCCTTTGGCATGACATGAGTAGAAGTTAGTCAGAAGGGCAGAGGACTGCGGGGGGCTGCCTGCATCCCAGCCCAGCGCATCTCACTGGCACAGAGCAGCTCCATCAGAAGAGCTGCTGCAGCCTGGTTCTTCCTCCCACAAGGGGAGATGCAAGGGACAGGCTCCCCTTGCTTCTCTCCGCCCAGAGTTATTTCTCTGGTTGCTGCTTCCAGTTTCCCAGAGCTTCAAAAGGAGAGGTGAAGATGAGACGAGAGAAGGAGAAATACACAGAACAATCCTGAGGAAATAGGGTTACTGGAAGCAGCAAGACAGGCTTCCTTCACAAGCCTGTTTTCCATTTCCTCCCCCTCCTCTGAAATTATCACCAAGATATTTTTTTTCCCCTCTTCACTGCCCAATATTTAATTGAAAACTCAGATCTGTAGCCCAGAGAGGTGTTATTTTCGGCACACGAAATAGAGATATCTCCTAGCAGCTGTCAATCCCAGTGACCTTAGCTTCTGTGCAGACTGCATGGTCCTTTTTTTTTCCCCTTTCCTTTCCTTTTTTTTTTCCCACTTTCTTTTTTCGTCCAACCGAGTTACTGTTTCATTGCTCTCCGCTGGGACTCTGACAAGAGCTGAGTTCCTTGCAGATGACACAGAATAATTGAGATGTCCTTCTGCTGACCTTCAGTCCCTGGCAGCGCTGGCTTCCCTTCTGGTGATCAAGGCGAACGACAGCGGAGTGGCACACGCATGCTCTGCGCCCGCCCAGACCTACTCAGGCACATGAGCAATGAGGAGCCCTCCTTTCCTAGGGGGTAAAAAACAAAGAGGGGGAAAAAATACCCCCGAGGCACACAGCAGTACCTAGTGGTGCAGGCAGGTAGTCCCATGCCAGTGTCACCCAACCTGGCACACGCACCCATGCTAGGACGAGAATAAGGCAGGGCAGCACTCCCAGGGCAATGTATGTCAGTGCCAGGCACACGTGTGGCCGTACACATGTTAACATAGAGCTGCAGGGATGTCTTCTCACCATAAGCACAAGCAGGGAGACCCAAGCCCACTTGAAGCAGCACAAAGACCTCGTTGATGTGGATGCTGGACAGGGATGGAGGCAGGGGAGCAGCCTGGAGCTGCAGGGATGCTCCATCCCCACAGTGGCACCTACCGCTCCCTGCAAGGTCTCCAGCAGATGGAAGGCAGAGCCTGCTTCCAAATTGTACCTCGCCTGGCTTTCCAAGGCTGGAGCCTCGCTTACTGCTGAGATGGAAATGGGGCAGCCCCTGTGCCAGGACAGGGGAGATGCTGGGGGAGAGCGTGGTGCTTCCTCCCCAGGTAGGCTCGACTCCTGGGCACTCACTAAACATTACCTGATATCAAAAGTTATATTGAACCAAAGATGGAGCAATTATTTCTTCCATGGCCACTGTATTTCTCTGTGAGTCTCGCAGAAATGTGGCATCAGTCTGACATTTCCCTCATTTCCACAGGGGCTGCAGAAACCCAGACGGAAGTGCAGGCAATAACCTTTCCGCATGAGCTGGGCCCATTAGCGTTACATGGACCGGGTGCTTTTACACGGAGGAAGGAAGAGGAGATAGAAGCGCTGGTTTAGATTATGAAAACATTTAAAAGAGACGGTGATATAAGCAAAGAGAGTTGTTGGTTGTTGTTATCGCTGTGCCTAGAGATAAACCATGAGTGGGGACAGGGCTTCAAAACAAATGCAATGAGAGACAGACCCTGTCATGAAGAAGTTTATAGTGTGAATAAACACAGTGGGCAAGGGTTGGAGGAATGGAGATAAGGCAGGACGGGGAGCGGTGGCAGCAGTGGTGTGGGGCAGGCGTGCAAGCTGGGGGCAGCAGGGCAGCTCCCCCACGCTGCCCGCACGACAGCTGGGGCCTGGTATCACCCCAGCAAGCCAGGGACGGGCTTTCCAACGCGGGCTTTACCCTGGGGTTTTCAAAGCAGAGAGAGAAAAGGGAGGCAGGGCTCCCTCAGTCAGCGCAAACACCACATCCAGCCCTGAGGAGAGGGGATTGTTCGGCTGTCTCTTTAAATCTCAGCTCAAATTCAGGCAGATTTCTCAGTGTCCATTCAAAACAAAAACAAATTCATTTCAGAAAATAGTATGACTAAAGTTTTTGACTTTTCCAGGTTTTTTTTTTTTCCCTCCCTTAATTTTTTTTCCAGTCTACTCTATTCATTCAATTTGGCAGTAATTCACCAATAGTTTTGATTGTCCCCAAAGCAGTATTTCTGGTAAATAAACTATTGTCCACCCCTTTCTCCCTAGCGTTAGCTATGCCAACTTCCATTGTGCTGACAATTGATTCCAGGTGGGTTTTTTCTTTTTTTTTTTTCAGCATATGAAAATGCCTATACAAAATTAATCTTGGTGACTGGGGCAAAGAAACCACCTCTCAGAAACACGCCGGACAGCCGAATCCAAGCGCAGTCCCAGGCATGCTGAAGAGAAGGACAGATATATGGGAACCTTCCTAAATTCATTAGCTCCAAAACAAACTGCTAGAGATTGACAAGTACTGCTCGTAACTGGTAAAATCGTACCCTTTAAGCTGGAGACTGAAGCACAACAGAATGACACATCCAGAAAACCCCCAGTGCCTAATCCCGGAACCAGGGAGTGGGCGCAGAAATCCACAGTGGGGCTGCCCTGAGTTGGGAACAGTCACAATTAATTTTAAAAGCAGTATCACTTAATAACTTTCTGATCGTAAATGCAGGTGCTGTACCTGTGTTGAGCTGAAAAACCTGAGGCAGGAGAAATGCTTTGGCCAGTCAAGTTAATGGCTCAGGCTCTAAACTAGTGACTTTTAATTCCACTTGTGCACTGGATCTGGCCCTGAGATATTTCAAAGGATATTTGTAATGGTTTAAAGGCATTACAAGGTGCTGTAAGTTAAAATGGGAAATGTCTTAATTTTGGCTAGGGACCTTAAAAATACAAGGAAAAGCTTAGGTGAGACTCATATGCAGAGTGTGAAACATGCTGCCTATAAAAAAGTCAAAAATGGAATCAACAGAGGTTAAACATAATGGCTGTAACTGAGCAAAGATACTTTAATTGTCGATTCACAGGGAAATGTCAACTCCACAATGGAAATATCTACAGGAATTTATAGCAAGGAACTATTTGGCAAAATGTATTCCAGCTCAATCTATGGTCAATGATTGAGATAATTGCTGCAAAATGATATTGTCTGGCATTGAAAAAAAGAGACATAAGAGCCATCTGCGCTGCTAGAAACACTGATTTCCAACCTGCCCTCATTAAATAACAAGGAAAGTAAAGAGAGTTAGGCCCTAATGGGGGATCATCTTGTCCACTTTAGGGAGATATTATCCAGGCAAACAGTTTTTCTAAAAGAAGAAAAATTTTTCCTGTGGTGTTGGGATGAGAACTTTTTTCCAAAACCCATCAACTCCTCAGCCCTCGCTAACCACAGTCAGGCAAGGGCAAAGCACGGCCCCCTGCTGAGGGGTCGGGGCTGGCCAGGACCTGCTGCTCCAATGCAACCTGGCATCTCTGCTGCAGCCAAACAAACTCATATGGACTATTTACTGCTAAAACCTTTCTGCTATTTCCCAGGAGGGAAAGAAATCTCTGTGAATATTGTCTTTGACAGGAAATACCCCTCCTCCCAGTCCCATGAACCCCAGCAGGTTCCCGGAGCTCCGAGCACCCAGCCTGGGTATCCCTGCTTGTCTTAAGTCTCAACAAACTCCCCAGGAAGGGCCTTTGGACAGCAGCTGGTGGGGCTGGGGGAGCAGGCGTTCCCCCCGTGGGATATACTTCCTAAATCGCTGATGCCCGGCTCCCTGCAGCAGATTGCAGCAGACCAAAAGAGCATGGCCAAATCAAGACAAAGCCACAGGACAGCACGTACGCTCCAGGGACTGACAGCAACTCAAAGCTGCGGGACAGAGCATACGCTCCATGGATTAACATCTTCTAGGAAATACCTACTTTAACTGCCCTGGGAGTCTTGCATGCCCTTCCCTTTGGTTTCTCTTCCTGCCCTAGCGCTGATCGCATGCCCTGCAACTTCTGCTGCGGATTTCCCACAGTGTCACCAGCCGTGGCAATGTCCCTACAGCTCAACCACTCATACCTGCACATCAGGATGGAGACACGTGTGTGAACCTGTCCCTGCAGCCCCTGTCAACTCCAGGGAGCTGGAGGGGCTACCCCAGCGCCAAAGAAGGAGTGGGAGGCTGAGTGAAGGAAAGAGGTCCGGCTTGTCCTGCTGATACAAACTCACCAACTGCACGAACAGGATGGGAAGACCTCAGTTCCCATAACTTCAAGGTCACCACAACCCTCCTGCATCATAGCACCTGGCTCTGCATTTCTCCTGTGGGAGAACCCACCTCCATTAATCCCCCCACAAGGCTTTGCTATTGCTAATCCCTGTTGCCATTCAGCTAAACACCCCCAAATTGTCCCAAAGCTCTCCATCACTCCCATCTGGCAGTGTCCTCTTTTCTGTCCAGCTAACACCCCACAAGGTACCCGGCACCACTCCAGCCCTCTCCCTCACCCTGCACTCAGCTCAATTCTACACTAACCAACCCCTAAACCCATCTGGACCTCAGCTATCCTCCTCCTCACAGGCCCCATACCTGCTCCTAGCTCCTCATGCCCTGCCTGGCTGTCTTTTCCTAAAAGCATCCCTCGTTACCACACTGTGGGAGAGGGCTTGGGCACCAGCTCCACATATCAAGTAACCACCCGCAGAAAGAGACGACACATCTATGGGAAAAGAGGAATGCATGCAGAGCCCTAACCCCACTCCTGATGTTCCCACAATGGCCTGTCCCTGCAGTAAGAAATGGCAATTACCCTGACTTGACAATTATCCTGAATTTTCTGGATCACAAGCAGAAAATCAGCCATCACCGAGAGCATGACCTGTCCTGAGAGGAGAGCTGCTGTGTCCAGGCAGGGACTCTCACTGTGTAGGACCTGCTGGATGCTGGTAAATGAGGGCTGCATCCCTGCAAGGGAGACAGTCAAGAAAATGGTCAAATTTCACCCTGTCTTGGGAGGGAAGCAGCAGCAGCCCTGCGTGGGTGCAGGCACTAAGGACCTTCTCTCTCAGTGCATTTTAGCCGGACAGCCAGGCTTCCTTGACCCTAGAACAGGCACCGGGAGGCATGAGGGGACCCATTATAACCCCAACATTACCCTAACAAGCACCTCCATGCCCGCAGGCTGCCTGGATCACAGGAGGGGAAACCGGGAACGCCCCCCACCCCCCCATGCTGAGTCTTTATCAGCACTTAATTAAAACTTGACAAGAAGATTAACACACAGAGGGCAGTTTTAATTAACTTAATATCGCATTCAATTTTCCAATTCGTCGCAGCGTACCAGACACCTGCAGATCTCAATACAAAACCAAACAAAAAAGGGGAGCACAGGAAGGGGGGGAGAGCGAGGGATATCCCTCGGCCGGCAGCAGAACCGCTTTCAAACTTTCTGCTGCTGCCCTGCCTGCACGCACCCCCTTTGCTCACCCCGGGCTGCCTGCCAGTGTTTTCAGATGCTAACAGCCACCGGGCCCATTCGAGCCAACCTAGGCATGTTTGCTTTCCAAAATGCATGTATTTATTTGATTTTAATTTATTTATTTTAAGCTACATTCCTGGGGAGTCACAAACCAACAGCGAGCTCTCCTCTGTACCCTGCTGTCCAGGCTGTCCAGCGGCTGTTGGAAAAGGCCAGGAGGACGGCAAGGAGAAGGGTTCCGGATGGCTTAGTGCAGGAAACATGCACTCTGTCCATCTCACACTGCCTCTAGGTGATGGAGTAAGGGAAGGCATGGATCGAAAACATCATTGCTCCACTCCTCCTCACTATAGTAGAGCAAACAACCTGGAGTGGGATGCTTCTCCCTAGGAGGAGCAGCACACCAGGGAGGAAAGGGGTGAGTCCAGCACCGACACAAAGCAGGCAAAGGGAAGGCAAAGAGAAGAGAAGGCATGGAAATCCTGCACTTCTCTCATTGCTCTCCCTGCTTTCAGAACAGTTAACTGTCTTGTAATATGTGCCCCAAATTAGGGAGGTGCAGGAGCTGCCAGGCAGCCATGGGCAGTCCCCTGCCAGATCCGCACCATCAGCTGCCTCACCTTTGGATGATGCGGCCAAGGGGCTCCAGCTGAAGACACCTCTGAGTGCCATCGCTCCGGGTTCCTGATTTGCACACACCTGTATGGGAGCAACTTAGGAACCTCCACCCCAGGATGACCCGGAGACCCTGCGGCTGCCTCCAAACAGACACTCACTGCAGAGGCTCGGGGACACCCAGCACAGAAACTCAGAGCAAAGCTGAGATGGATTAATCGCACAAATTACCATGCTGAACCTTCAACTAGTTCTCTGTCAGAAATAGTTTGCCGTAGACCAAAAAAAAAAAGTGTTATTGTTAACTTTCTCCTTCCATTGTTTTTTCTGTGTCACCTCATGCCTCTCCCCCCACTGATTTCCTGACAACCTTGGGAGGAACAATGCATGGACAGAGTATTTTTTCCTCTAGAGATTTACAGCCCATGCACTGAGGAGGGTCGAGGAATGAGGGTGCCCTTCTCCAGCTCCAGCTCCAGCTCCACCTCCAAGCACAGCTCTGAACCCTTCACAGCGCTGAAAGGTTCAGGCAGCCTGCATAGGTCTGCTCATTTCAGGGGGCAGAGCAAGGCTTGTTAGTTTTTCTTCCATGGCTTTGGAGCATATTCATTATTAGATTAGGACAAGGTAATTCAGCTCCAACAGGAATAATCTCTCAGCCATGCTGTACAGCTATGCAGTCGAGGAAGGAACACATGCAGCGCTCCAAAGACAGGTGTCTGCTGGATACGTGCTTTTGTGGCTCCTGTACCTTTACTTTTTGGCTGCCATTGTATTTCTTGATGCTCTGAATTTAGTTAAATGTAATTTAAAAAAATTCTGCATTCTCATTTTCCAGGGAGAGTTTTGGGTTTGGGTTTGACTGGGGAAGGAAGAGGAGATGTCCTCCTAGTACCGTTATAAAACAGGATTTTCCTGTTCTTTTTCTGAATCAAATCAAACCAAAAGTCAGATGGGTGCCATGAGACACACAGAAAACAAAACAACAGAGAAAGCTGATGTCATCAAATGTCCCCATCTGTCTGAAGCTGCAGTAAGAAGAAAGGAAGTGGCAATGCCTCCTGAAGCAAGCCCGTGAGGTCTGAGGCTCCCAGCAGGTAAGAGACCCGAAAGTGCCCGCCTGGGGAAGGCACAGAGCCGTACAAATAGACTGTACACTTCCCAGCAGAGTCGAGTCTCTGCTTGTAGAGGTCTCTAATGCAAACTCAGGCCATAAACGTAAACAAGGTGCTCACAGCCCGACTCTTACGTTCACTCCTGGCACAAGGGTAACTGCAATCAAGTCCACGTGACCTGGCAAACACTTATGGATAACAAATACCTGGGCAGAAACCAGTCGTGGGTGTGTAAGCACTTTGCAAACAAGAACTATGCTATTAGCAAACTGAGTTTGCAGAAAACAGTATCCAATTAGGTCTGTCCCCAAAATCACATCTCCTGGCTTTGGCAAAGTTGTGTACTTGTCTCCTTGTGCTTCTCCTCCAGAGCTCAAACATCCAGGCTGCTTCCAAGGTCTGCCTTCCTCACTGGAGGACTCAACCTGGGCACTTCCTGGGATCTCCTCAGCAGTTTTCAGTGCCACATAGCACAGAGCTAGCTGAAATCTGGGCAACAGTAACAGAGGGGGCATTAATTTCTAACGAACTTTGGGTCCTTGTATAAACATGCTTTCAGTTGTTCAGGACAACTGTGCCAGCCTGGTCCCAGGAAAGCGCAGAGCCCCCTCCAGTTCCTCAGACCAACAGCCAAATTTGGGGCTTGCCCTTGCCAACGTCATTGCCTTTAAAAGGGTATGAGTGTTTGCATGTGGCCAGGGAGTCCTCCAGACTGGGTCCAGCCCAGCTTTTATTAGCAAACCCTCACCCTGGTTCCCAGGGGGTAGCATGGGGGCCCGAGGTTACAAAAAACCTGTTGTCCAATTTCTTCCCATATTGCATGGATGCTTCAGAGGCCTCACTGTTCAACCAGCGCTGCAGCCAGGCTCTAATTCCCCTCCACCATATTCCACTTGAGTGACTCTTAACAAGCTGCCATGCTGGCAGTGATGGTGCACAGCCCCACGACACCTGTGCCACCGTGTGCTTGTCAGAGAAACAACCCCTTACCAAGTCACCCAAATTACAGGGCACTCCAGCATCTAAACATACCCCCAGTAGCAAGTGTCCACTGCTTGCAGCAGCCTCTCCTGTTCCATCCCCATTGTTGCCTCAAAGGGGAGGCAGCAAGTGCAGAGAAGGGGCCTGAGTGATGGAGAATGGGGATGGACGGAGCCCTTCATGTGGCAGCTGGTGCCTCCATCCCCTCTGGAGCAGGGACTGAGACCTGCAGCACTGGTCCCAGTACTGCCTTGCCAGCAGGTTTCCTTCCTGGCCAGCAGTGAGGGGAAGTCAGGCAGCACCAGCCATCCTCCCCTTGACCTGCCTGCTGAGATTCCTGACAGAGAGGAGCAAACATCACCATCTGATGCTGGGTTTTGGGACACAAACAGTTCCTTTTCACATATCCTCCACTTGAACGCCTCCTGGCATGAAGCTGAGACTCATACCACCCCTTATCACCCCTACACCGTGCCTCATATCCTTTCATTTTCCAGGAGGGTATCTTTGGGAACCTCCCATCCCTAGCCCATTCCCACAGGAACAGAAGGACAGGAGGCCATGGGAGATGGACAAGCATTTAAAATGCTTAATGGACAGAAACAGGCCATCCTGAGTGGAGGTCTCAACCTCTCGTAAGATTTCAGATGGAAAAAGAGAGACAGACCCTCCTCCCCCACCTTGTACCAATATGGTGTAGGGTTTAAAGGAGGCTCCCCATAGCGAGGAGCTTCAAAGCCTCGCCAGCCCTTCCCACCGAGTGTCCTCCTGGTTCAGTTCCACCCTCCACATTTAAGTGCCTTTCATCCTTCCTCTTCTTCGTCCTCATCATTATTAGGTTCCCTTCCCCCACTCCCGCCCACTCCCACCCTTGCTGGAGACTGCCTTTGGTCAGGAGCCCAATGGGAACCAGCTGTCAGGCATAGCTGGGATATCCTGGAGAAAACAGCTTGAAAATGCCTCCCCCCAATTCCCCCGCCATGGCAAAGAAAAGAATCCCAGCACAAAATAGCCCTGCAGATGGAAAAGGCATCCTGCAGGCCACCCTCCTCCTGACCTGCGTGGGTCCACTCGCTGGCTTGGTACCAGGAGGTCCCGGGTCCCGACTCCCTTTGGAACCACGAACCCATCCTGTTTGTCCTCCTCCTGCCAGCAGGACCCTCCTGACCCACACAGCAGGAGCCCAGGGCCATTGCGCCGGAGCATTTTGTATTAATCCTCCTTTGTCAACTTCTTTAGCGCACCTCGCTCCAGCATTGTTCTTCAAAGATGTTCCTGCCCTTCCCGGCCTGGGGGTTGTTGTTGTTTAAACAGCAGCAGCAGCCACACAAGCTGCTAGCTGTCCTGCCTTTACAGGGTGGTCTGTAATTGCTTCCTGTCCTCTCCAGCAACTGGCTTCATTTGTTTGAATTTCTGCCTAATCTCAGAACTGGGGGAGTTCGGAATGAGAGATGCTTAATCCATGCTCATGGGTGTTTCGCTGCGCTGGGCCAAGCTTAGCCAGTTTTGGAGATCCAGCCTGGTAAAGTCACAGTCACAGTCCCTCAACCAGAAAAAAGCTCGAGCTTAAAATAACCCAGGCAAGCCAAAACCTGGTCTCAGTGAAGCTGGACTCCTCGGTTTAGAGGTGCTGTGAGACCCAGGTTTCTGTGGTCCTTGGATGCGGCAACTGGAACCCAGGTGTGTGCCGGCAGGAGCAGAAGTGGAAAAAGAAATGGGGGGATGGGGAGAAATGAAAAGTTATTTCTCAGACTTCAGAGCTTCGCTGTTCTTGGTCGTATTATGGTATAGGCTGTGCTTGGGGTGGATTTTATCCAAGCCAGTTTGCACACATCCCGCTGATTTCCCAGCGTGCCGATTTTGTGTCTCTGCGCTGGCCTCTGAGCTCCCATTATACTGAAGCAGGAAAAGGGTATGCTGGGGGCCAGCCACGAGCAGAGCAGAGCTGCTCAACAGGCTTCATACCAAACACTGAAAGTTTCTTTCCCCCCACCCCCCCCCAAAAAAACGAACTTTGGCTTTTTATTGAAATGGGAAGTGCTGTGGATAATGTCCACTTTCAACAGCATGTTACACATTGATAAACTAAAACTTTTAAAGAAAAATGCCCTGGACAGTGCTTCCAGAAATAAGAAACATCTTCCAGGATAAACCCTTATGGCCGGTCTGGTGCAGGAAACTAAAGGGGCTTTGTTCTTGGGGTCTGGTGCATGACTGAGGCAAAAGGACAGAAACGAGAGGACTAAGGTGCGCGACGCAGCCCCGACCATCTGCCTTTCAACCCATTCGTCAGCAGGATGTCCCCAGGCCCTGCTACCTCTGCCTCTGCTACGAGGTTTGGGTCGCTTGGCTCCTAAGTCAGTGTTTCATGACGGAAGTATGGGAGAGGCATCCTGCGATTTAGTGCCCATGGGTTACAGAAAATTTTTCCCTTCAGAGAGATTAGAAGGAAATTAAGCCTAGTATGTACTTCAGATCTGGGGTACTCAGAGCCAAAGCCATCCAGTCCCTAGAAATTATAAACCCAGTGAGAAAATGCAGCAGATACTTGATTATATCTCCTTGGGATGGTGCTTCCAGCTAGGACTTGGATGTGAACCTGGCAATCTTCAGACAGGTCAGAGCTGGACTAGAAGAGGATGCTGCAAGTGGGAGGAGAGGTGACCTGGTGGTCGTGAGTCCCAGACTGGAACTATAGTGAGGGATGGACATGAAAAGGGAGGATTTTGCTGGGGGGTGAGATAAAGGGGCTGTGGGCTGGACATGGGTATGGTGGAGGAGATGGGAGAAGAGGAGGGGCTGGCTGTGCAGAGCATGATGAAGGCCAAGGCCGTGCCTGTGAGTGGGTATGTGCAGGTCCCCTGCCCGTGCTCAGGCTGCCTTTGCTCCTGCCATGTGCTGGCAGGTCCTGGAGGATGGCCGAGAGCCTTTCAGCAAACCTGCCTGCACAGGGGGATTATCAACAAGGCCAATGGTGGCGGAAGTGAATGGAAATTTTGGTTCCTTTTAATACTCCTCTTCATTAAACAGCTGCTGAAGTAGTGAGATGACAGCACTGCACAGAATGGGCTGGGCTGGCTCCTTTTTATGCTGCCTGCAGGGGGTCACCAGTCTGTACTGTGGGACTCCCGGGACCGAAAGCCTGGAGTTAAAGCAGTCACAAAAACAAAGACAGAACAAGCCCGTTCCCGCCCCTCACCCCTCTAAATATTTTCCTGAATGGCTTTGCAAGCTGTTTCTGGTCCAGATGCATCTCACACACATTTCACATCTATCCGTTGCCTGTTCATAGTGTGTATTACATTGCATGGCACGTATTGAAAATATATCGTCCTACTGTCTAATTTAAACTGCACGAATATTACGTGTTAGATAATATTTTATATGTGGCTGCATATATTTTAAATTAATGTATGGACAATACAATGTATGATGGCTTTTTAATGCCCCTTGTTGCACATAGCCCCTGTGGCAGATGCTGTTCAAAATATTTCTAACAAATCCCGCAGGCGCTGGCTGCCGTGGTGCGATGTGGATGGCCTTTCCCATGCTGGAGTGAGGAGTAATTTGCTGGGCCAGCCTGGCTGGGCCTTGCCTTGCAGGACAGGATCAGGCCTTCGAGGCATTTGCTTTTATGCCTTCTGGAGCAGGAGGATGTGCAAAGCTGGCTCTCTAGTGCAGTGCCTCTAACACAGCCTGAGTCCCTTTTCTGCTTCCAGGTTTGAGATCACCATCCAACAGCTCCAAAACCCTCCAGGCTCTTTTCCTAATCTTGCCTTCCTCATGCCTCCAGTAGCTTAGGCATCCTCCTCCAGGGCTCCACATTTGTCAGTTCCTGAGAGGTACTGACTAGTAAGGATGATACAGGCTTTACAGAGTGTCTTCCAAATGAGGCACAACTTAGGAACAGAGCAGGGGTTCCTGTTTGGGTGTCCTCACTATGAGAGCTTAGGTTTGGGCTGGTGGACTTACATGGCCCCAGCTTCCTCCCAGCTCCCCTTCTGTTCAGTCTTCTGGTTGTGGCACAAAGTATCACCAGTATCCATTTGCCTTCCTCGTATCCATTTCCTCTCTCCTTGCTTGATTACATGGAGCTCTGAATAGAGCTCTGGTCTCTTTTTCTGGCACTCCGTTGCTTCACTTGCAATCTAAACTGTCAAGAGCTATCTGTTCTCAAAGAGACAAGCTCCGTGCTGTGATGCGAAAAGCAGGGAGGAGCTCAAGTTGGAAGAGAGATCTCCAGTGGTGGAGTGCAGCTGGACCAGAGGAGACAATAGGAATTGACCGTGAAAGCTCCTATTGCCCTTGTACTGATCACCTAGGCGTGATTAGTATCTGTGAAGACAGACAGCGAGGTCTGAGACAGAGACATCCATTTTCCAGGTGGAGCCCAGCACTCAGTGCCAGACCTTTCACTCACAGAGGTGCCCCTCATCCGCTGTGGCACCCTGGCCATGGTGAGAACAAGCCCTGAACAATGAGCCTCAGGGACAAAGGAAGGGGAAGCTGTAGCCCTGGCTTTAGAGAACAGGAAAGGGCCTTCCCAGTTAACAGACAAGAAATGTGTTGCTTTCCTTTTGGACATGGCTGTTTGGCTGCCAGTAACGTATGTGCTAGCTAACGGCTGGTTTTAAAGCATTGTCCCAAAGGGCTACAGCCTTGCCAAGGCTTTGACGTTGGTGGTCACGATACTAAAATGGACTTTCTGAACCAACAAAGATACGTGATCTGATTGGTACCAGAAAGAGATGGGGGAAAGAAAAATATACATGGTTCTGATTACCTGGCTTCAAAATTATGGTAATAAACCCAAATTTGGGAAGCAATTAGAAAGGAAGAAGAGCAAGAAGGAAAAGGGGAATGAGAGAGTCGCCTGGCCGTCTCAAGGCAGCCTTTCAAGGATCAGTATTTGGGTAAAAGCCAACATATCAGCTCTAATCTTTGGCTTTTTGTTGGACTTAACAAGGACTTTAAAATGAATCCAGTCGCAATTGACAGGCCCCATATGGATCCTGGTTTGAAACCTCCTTCTCAGTTCTGAATCGAATAGTCTGGGACTATAGAAGGCCGGTGAGGAGACTTTAAAAGGGAAAAACAAAGGCAGAAGCACACGTGTACACTCACATACATGCATGTGTGCACACTCGTACACATAGGCAGTGTGTGAAGACATCAGGCTCTGTATCAGTGCAGAGTTACCGCAGACAAGTGGCTTTGTGGCTCCACAGAGGGGCTGTCTGTGTCCATGACGATACCACGATGATATTTCCCTTGATGCCACTCAACTGAGTCGTTTCCCAGACTCTCCATGAGTTCAATCACATATGCATCTGTAGACTGCCTTCATTTACTGCCTTTTATTTCAAACTTTGATACAAAAAGTATGGATATTTTTCTTCACGTATCAAAAAAAATTAAAAAAACATTCTTCCCTCATCTTTCTCTGAAGCTGGTGCATCTCTCATCTCCCTAAGCTATACCACAATGCGAGAACAAAGGCATCTGACCTGTATCCATGGCAACCCTCAAATTCTACACCTTTGCCTTTTGTACAAAGTACCCCCTCCCTTCGTCTACACACACACATGCATATGTACACACTCCCTGTATCTTTGCCGACATACACATATATACATACATATGTGTGTATATATAACTTATGCATATATATTTAAAAGACATTGTTCCTGAATCTTACAATTCTGTATTTGTCTCATATGCCAACTGAACTCATATTTATTCCATGGTGGGGTTTGCCTTTCAGGTGATGGCAGGGTTAACTTAAAATCCACTGATGGCCACAAGGTAGCACTTGGTTCAAGGAAGAAAAGCAAGTGTAGAGAGTAGAGAGAAGCAGTAGTGTAATAACGGATTATTGGATAACACTTGGCATGCCAGGGCTAGAACAGCTGGCATCTGCCTTTTCATGGCCACTGCCGGTGATTCAAAGGGGCATTCACCTATTCAATCCATCAGTCAACTTGAGGGGAAAGGCATCACATCCCTGCAATGAAAAAAGTAAGAACAAAAAAAAAATCCATTTGATTGTTCAAAAGGGATGTGCCAAGGGGAAGCACTGCTGGGTCACATTTTTAGCACCCCACTGTCACTGTTGTCAGACCTGGACCGACTCCTGACTGCCTGCAGCCAGCTCCCCTATTTGTAAGAGGGCTTGCCCTCAGCCAGCTACAAGACCCTTCTCTGAAGCATGGCCTCTGTCTTTGTGCTCTGTTTGCTTTGGAAGGATTTCAGTGGTTTGCAGGAAAAGCCAGCCACCAACAGGTGCGGAGGATGGCACACAAGAGCATGGAGAATGGCACCCAGCAGAGCTGAGGCAAGGCTGGCAGCCAGGAGCCATGGCACATGAGGGAAGGTTCCTGTAGAAGGCAGCAGCCCTCGGGTCTCACAGAGTTTTATACTCAGCAGGATCCTGGACCAACAGCCATGCACACAGCCTAGTTTCACTGATCAGCTGAGGGGCAGCATCTTGCCTTCTTCAAAGCCTGGTTCTCAAGAGCTTGATAATTTGGGAAAGGCTGGCACCACCCAGTATGGTATACCCAAAAGGCTGTCAATCCCCGAGCTCTTGGAAGATACCAAAAATTTGCACAATAGCAATCGTTGGTTTTGTAGTGACTCCGCAGAAGCAATGAGTTTCATTCTGGGAGGGAACATTTAGAGCTGCCACAAGTGCATCCCATAGTCCTCTCTCAGTCCCTAACAAAGCTGTCCCTCCAGAGGGTGAAAGGATTGGGTACTTTAATGCACGTCTCCCCAGATGCACTACTGCCACTGAACCCTGGGGAAAAGGGAAGGTCTTCTGAAAAGGAGAAGCTCAGCTCTGCTAAAGGCACTGACCAGAAGACCGCCCTGTGATCAGGCTGTGTCATGGTAACAGTCCCTGGACAGAGAGGGCACGGCCAACCCTTTCTCCTCCCTCCCTTTTAAATGCTTCCAGTTGTCAGTTTAGCAATATAAAAACAGCTGAATTGTGGTTATAGACAATGAATGATGCAACAGAATACCTCATGCAGACATAGAAGATTTGCTGCTCATTTCTCTTCAGCAGGAGGGCCGTATGCATGGGACCAGGTCCAAACTTATTGACGTCAACAGAAAGACTCCCATTGACTTCAATGGACTTTCATGGGACCATTATTCCCTGTGAGAAGCCACTTACTGGGAAACCAAAGGAGGATCTAAACTTGTGTGGAACAAACATAATGTAGCCTTGGTCCTTCATAGTATCAAGGCACAGCCTATGGAGACTGCATTTCCCAGCATGCTATACTCCATCTTTAGCCATCAACAGTAATTTGACATGCTGGAGTTCATCCACAAAGAGGGCTGATACTGCTGCTCTTTCATCTAACCAGACACAAAAATGTCTGAAATAAGTAGCAGCACAGTCATGCTTTGCTTCATTGCTCAGCCAAGTTTTCACAGGAATGGCCAAACTCTCATGCTGAAACCATAATTACACTGAAGGCGAAAGTGATGGCTGGAATGGCTGGGAAGCAGGACTCCTGTTTCTGTGCCCTATGCCTCTGACAAGCCCCACCATTTCCTGTGCCTCGATTTCCCCATTAGTAAAGGACATCCTTGCAGAGTGATGTGATGTCATGTCTCTGTGTGATGCAGTGAAAAGCTCCTAGTAGAAGGATGCTACTGGAACTCCCATAGCTCTGGTTATGGATTTACATGGAAGCATGTCTCGGCAGAGGGTCCCAGATGGGGAGACACGGTTCGCAAGCCAAACTCCAGGGACTGTGTCGCCATTTGGCAAGGTCCCCCCTCACTCTCCAGAGAAGGGCCATCCACAGGTTGGCTCTCATACCTCCCTAGAAAGCTGTTCCTCCCCTGGCCAAGTGCTTTCCATAAACCAAGAAGCTCTGCGTGAGTTCAGATTGAAATGGTGCCTGCATCCCCCAAGTAAGACTCCACACTCTTTTTAACTTATTCATCTAGAAATTGTTGAGGACCGTCTTACACCCCGGGCTCTCCTTCTAAGCTACCAGCCATCAGGGTGCTGGCTCTAGGCAGCACTGAACTTTGCTTCAAGACTATATCAAAAGATGCTTGAGGTATTTGGGCCTGTAGTTCAAATTCCTTGGCCCCCTGAAGTAAAGCCTACAAGCTGTTTGACACATGTGGATGAAAGGGGAAGCAGAGAAGAGAACACTAAATAAAAGGACCAGCATACACCAGTTCCTCTCCTCAGCTGGGAAGATTTGGACACGCAAGCAGAAAAGAGAAGCTGTCTTCTCCCTGCCCTCTGCTCCATGACCCAGAATCCCCCACCCCACCAGCCTCCTCCTCCATGGGAAGGAGGTCCAGAGCGAGAAGCATTCCAAACACCCCGCTGGTACCATGTTTATACAGCATGTCCTCCTCGCCTAGCTGCTCAGAAACAGCCCTAGAACATGAAAAAGGAAAGGGAAAAACAGAGAGAGGGAAGAAATGAACAGCTTGGGCTTTTTGGCCAGAAAACAACATTTTTTCTTTGTTTTTCCAGCAAAAAAGAAACCCTGCCAGAGATTCCCGAGTTTTCAGATTTGAAGGTGTATCTTGAACTAGAGACGGGGAACTGAATACTTGGTTTATTCCCTTTTCCTACATTAAATAAGAACCATGAAGGACTGATGTTTTTGGCGGGAATAATCCTTTCTTTATCACTCCTCTGGGTGAGGAAAGGAGTAGGGTCCATACTTTTCAGTTTTAGTTCCAAAATCAAGGAGAAAACAATAGAGATGTTAATTTACGGACCTTGCAGTTCTGGTGCAAGGACTGAGCTCTGGCTCCTCTTGGCTGTTTTCATTTGAAATCATGGTCCCCAGAGAATGCTGCAAGAAGCTGCTCCACTAATGCAAAGGAATCTCCAAATGCAGCAATAGCCACAGCAAGGGCTGTCTCCTCAGACACTTCAACAAACTGGGATAGCACATGGTTTGCTGTAGTCCCTTTTGGGTGTGAAATAGCCACATCTTTCCAGGAAGCACAAGAAACTAGTGCTATGCCAACAAAACCATGGACAACATCCACATCTCCTGGAGCTAACCATTTTTAGGGACTCAGAAGGACTCTTCCTTAAAGAAAATATCTTGGAATACCATTAGTTCTTTTATCAGTCTCTTATGAGACCCTCCTTTTTAGGACCCACGAACACTCCAGACATAATAGATGTAGGTGCCACTTGTTGCTGTAGACAAGGGAGTCTAGAGCTTATGAGCAACAGTCTATGCCAAATTCCCACACCATGCTGCCAAAAATACTTTGTGCATGTCTCACTGATGTGAAATGTTTCTCTGTATTGTTTCCTCCGAACATCTCAAATTTTTGTTGCCAAATGCAGGAAGGAACATAGTATAGAGACCCGCATTTCTATCCCCAAGGTTGGAAAAGGGCCATTCTCGAGGAAACAGCCTGGTTTTAACCACAAAACAGTATGAAGACAGCAAACACCGTAAGAATGCATTCAAACATGCTTGGGACCAAGGGAAGCCACTTCTGCAATACCTATGTGTCTGAGAAGAGACACTGGCTGTCATAACCCTGACTTAGTTGCGGGTGTTATGGTACCAGAGAGCTTCACAGCCCAAAAGCTAGCGCCATGTGTCCATTCCTCCCTTGCCTTTCCCAGGCAGTAGACCATAGAGATGTTCCACTAATTTAACCTGGTGTCTTCTGTTCATGGCTTTATTTATATCTTGGTTCTCAGTCACGCATGAAAAGGGTTAATTAAGTGCATAGTGTGGAAATGCATGACACTGAGGGAGTACCTTTTTCCAGTCATTCTTTGAGGTACAGAAACATCTCACATGATGAACCACACTGGAAGTACAGGTCAGGGCTGTGCTTTCCCCTGTAGATATGTGGGTGTGAATTTGAGTGCCAATATGAATTATGTTGTTAACCAAAGGGCTGATAGTGCCAGACAGAGACAGCCAAAGAGTGGGAAGACGTTAGGCAAGCTTCCTCCATCTGTCCGTATTAACACTTTTCGGTCCCAGGCCTCACCACACCCTTTCCACATCTAATCCTCAGCATCCACACATTCCTGTGCACCTTTCCCTGGTTAAAAACAGCCCCTTCCCATTTTCTGTCTTGGCCATGGAACCGGCTTTGCTGTGTCCCTGCAAAATGTCCTTGGGTGTCTCCTGCCATCCTGCAGGCCCTGCGCAGTCTGCCCACTAGAGCTTTGCCGCTGGGCTTCTACTAGAACAATTTCACACAGGATTTTTTTCCACTGCCTGTGTGTTAAGGTACTTCTTTGCAGGAAATTTCTGGGTCCATTGGTTCCAGACCCGGGATATCTACTCCTGCCCCCTGACCGGCAGGATGAACGGCTTCATCTCTGGGTTTCAGAGCACCACTTCGGCTCACTTTGTCTTTGCAGAGGAAGGCCAACCTCATCTGCCCTCTATTACTCACACAAAAAAACATCTGTGCAGCTTTTATTAAGTTAATACAAGCCAAATAGCTTGGGAAAGGATTACAATTTTTATTCATTCATAATATTCCCCCCTTCATAATTGTCCATGGCATTGCACCATACCAAGACATAATTTGCCTCTCAGTTTCTGTTCTGGTGGGCCTGCAACATGGACCTGAAGTGAACATCCTTGTTCCTCGACTGAAGTTTGACTGACCAGTGCCTTGCTTAATCCCCTTTGATCTGGGGGAACAGACTGACTGAAGTTTTATTGCTACTGATTAATCCCCCATGATTCTCTGTGAGGGAACTGCCTGCCGCTTCCCCTTTTTAGTCTGCCAGTGTTTGAGACTGTAAATAAGACTCACATTTATTGTTAGCACAATATACTGTTTTATAAGGGGAATGCAGCTGTCTGAGAAAGATCAGAGCTCTCTCCTGCAGCGTCCTAGCATCAGAGGCATTCCTTGGACTGCAAAGAAGCCTAGGAGCAATGACACTAACAGCAGTAGCACTGCTGGTGGTTCTCCACCTGTGAAGGCACACCTCCAAAAAATGGTGCCATTTATCATGGGGCCACAATTACAGGCTGGCCATCCCTCTAGAAATCAGGCAGTTTGGTTTGCACACACTGGGCAGCAGCCACCTCCCAAGTTCAGGTGTGAAACTCCAGCCCAGGGCCTCTGGATCATGCCAAGGGCTGGGCTGTAGCTCCAGCAGACTATTAAGCTCAATGCCTTTTACAAGGTCCCTGCATCGCCTTGGATTTGTGACCTTGCCCGCAGTCTTCCCCTCCTGCAACACGAGCAAGCAGGACACAAGGAATATGGAGGACCACAAATAATCAACTTTGGCAGTGAGATTTTGCAATCTGATAAACTGTTTTGCTTGCTGGAGGAAATAAAATGCATTTGTTCTCCCTCCCTGCACAAGAGTCTCAGCGAAAGCAGGAAAGTCAGTAAAATCTGATGAGAAAAAACTGTTAACTGCAAGATTTGCCAAATAAGTGAGTGCATTCAGTGGCCTGGAAAATGAGCCGGCGAGTGATATAAGAGCTTTTTCTGAATTCTGCACACTCAAGGAAACATTTAATACATCTTGAAGTAAAAATATGCCTTGGCTCTTGCTGCTGGCGTAAATATTTGTGTTCGCAAGTGTTGGCAAATATTTGAGACATCTATGTTGTTTAACCAAGAGCTTTGTCTCTCAGAGTCCATCTCCCTGTTTGGTCTCCTCTGTAATCACATTAGCCAGAGGAATCCTCTTGGTATTTATGTGGAGGATGGGATCAGAATCATTTCCATTCGTGCCTTAAAAAACAGGCATGAGCTTACAGGAGACGACCAGCAAAGGGAATCAGAAGAGCTAACAAAGATCATGCCCTACATCTGCTTAATATTGGTACAGTATCCTTTAGGAGATGGCTAATTTAGCTTGAGTTTGCAGGCACAGGCAGAGTCATGTTGAAGGCCCTTCTTGCCTCTACAGTAATTTCAAAGTTTTTATTTACTATATTATATACAAAGGAACAGAGGAAAGACAGCTTGCCTTCTGATGTGTCTATGGTAGTAGTTCAGGTTAGGTATGTTATGACTTGATGCCCTTCGGTAACCAACCCTTGTCCAAAAGTTTGATGCCTTGACAGTTTCTGAAGAAAGAAAAGCCAAGCGCAGGGACAGTAGGAGTTGCAGCATTGGCAGCCTGGGAATGGAGAGAAGGGAGGAGGCCTTATCTTCCGCAGCAGGACTGTGACCACCATCTTGGTGCATCCCAGGTCTGGGCATACAACCAGCTTGTTCATTTTTTCTCTTCCTTCAAGTGCAAATTATGTTTTTATGAAGCAGCAGGTGAACCAGACACCCATATAGCCCAGTACATAAACTATAGGGTCTGCTTCTACACAGCATCCACCTTCAGCCCTTCAGGACACAGACAGGTAGGTTCCTGCCTGGCTGGAGGCACTGTAGAAGTTACCTATTCTATTCTCCATTATGAAATTCAGGAGGAGGTTGCTGGAGGAACCCCTAACCATGGGGTACCTCTAGTGTTACCCAGTTCAAAGTCCACCGTGCTCATTCACAGCCCCATAAATGTTCCTTGCTAACCCATAAATGGACCTTGCTAACTTTGCACTGAAGCTATGAAAAGCATTCACACAAGCTATAGTCCCAGCTCAGTGGTGGACGGAAACATCTAAATACATGACAGTTGTTTCCACAGTGACTTTGTGACTAGGCTCTAAGACCTGTCCTCCCCTGTGCCCACTATCAGTGATAGCATCACTAAAAATTTATCATGCTAAGAAACAATTAGCAAGAAATTTCTAAAAATTGCTAGAGTACAGCATTCACATTTCTTAAAGAGGTCGAGGTGCATTCAAAGCATTGCAGGTAACTCTGGGACTTAGCAATGGGACAGTCAAAACCTTTTATATTTAATCTTGGGCCTAGATAACATACTAAAGATGTCAAAACAAATTCTGACAGAAGCAAACAGAGTCAGCATGGGGGTAGACCACAGATGAGTAAGTGTGGAATAAACAACCATGAAACCACCAGAGCCTCATCCACCCTCTGGCAAGGACCACGGTGAGAGTGAGTTTAAACGATGAGGACCACACCTGTACTTTACCATTCTGTACAGATGTGGGCAAACAGAAGCAATACAGCGGTGCACACCAGGCTCTTCCAACCTGTTTATTCAGTGGAAGATGTTCAAGTAACCAGAAAAAAGCACTGAACTGCACTTCTGGGTGCTAACCTGAACCACCACTGTTTTGACAGGTTAGCCATCATGGACAGAAAAAGAGCTCCTGTTCTGTGCCCCTGCTGGCAGGTTCCTTACAGCTAATGCATTAACCTCTGAATAAACAAACGACTAAGAAAGGCCCTTTCCTAACCTAGCAAAGTACAAACACAGGCTACATTCTTCTGATTATAAAACCACAAACGCAGGACACACTCCTGGGAATGGGCTCGATATGTTTTCTCTTTGATTCCAACCTCTTGGGAAGATTAAACAGTGTCATTGCCAGGTTAATACATAATGACCTCAATGTCTTGAAACATTATTGCATTGCAAATAAGACTGACATTTACATATTTCTCAGTTGCCCAAGGGTACAGAAGACATGTTTCAGGCGCCTGCACTGTGAGCATGCTGGAAGGCAGCAGTGCAGCACGGTGCATGAAAAGCAAAGGGCTAGACACAATGTTAACGGATGAGGGAAGGAGGGTGGCTCTCTAATGAGCCAGCCCAAAACCTCTGGCCAGACTGGCAAGCAGCTGTCAGTCAGCAGTGTGCTGAAATCAATCCTCCTGAGCTGAGCTGAGCACTACCTATACCAAAGGAGGCCCCAGGGAACAGAACCAACTTCCATCTCCTGCTCAAGCTGCTGCTGAGGAGCAGCAGGAGATCAGCTCGCTTCCCGAGCCAGTTCTGGAGCATGGCCTTCACATGGGAGTGTTCATGCCCAGACACACAGTTGAGTGGTCTGAAAGGCAATGTGTGCGCCTGTCTGGTCTGTGAAGCCATCAGTTCCTGATGGCAAGAGGAAAAGTCCCCATGAGATTATTTGCAGTTTTTGGGGTTCAGATGCAGAGGGTTCTGCAGATGTGTCCCTCTGGCTGCGGCCACTCTGCAATCCTAGAAGCACAGTGGCATAGGGAACAAGAGAAGGAGAGGGGATGAGGAGCAGCTGAGTGAAGCTCAGGGTAGCAGGGTACCATTGATGGCCATGCTGCAGCACGATGCCACTCTTTCTTATCATTCTGAAGCAACACCAGCCACTTCCATGCTGGGGAAGACCAGACTGAATCATCATCCTAATTTGTAGGTGGATAGACTCTACCACACAGCCCACAACCCTGTGCTTTCCAAAGCCTGACACTGCCTGCGAAGATGAACTTTTCTCTTTCAGGCTTGTCTCTGACCAGAGACATATGGTGAAGCTTTCCTTCCATGATACAAACCACCGTGATCTTCCTGTGGGCTATTCTCCATTGCTCCTCCCATGCCAAGCCTACATGCTTGTCTGGATCCTGGCAGACCTTCTGCCATTCCCCAAAGCAGCCCGGTGGGCCACCACTGCTGAAGCCAGGAACAGTGATGCTGAAGGACCACACTTCAGTAGCTGTCAAATGGTAAAACAGCATGGGCTCTGTCAAGGAGCTTGATGCTGGCAATTCAGCAGCACTGAACTGGTTAAGTTCTACCAGCCACAGGCTACCTAGTCCCTTTCCTGGTCAGAAGACCAGGGACTAGACTTTTTTTGTCCCTGAGGGGTTTATAATTGCCTTTTCAGAGGCAGGCTGGAGTGGACTGGTGCAGCACCTCCCCATGGGTCAGGTTATTCCCTGTCAAATCCACAAGGATACCCTTTCTTAGGAGCACCCCTGCCCATGCTCTGCCGCCCTTCTGTCACCTTCTGCTTGGTTTCCACCTCGCCCAGCCCTGCCTGGGGTGGGGGGCACACCAGCATCCCCTCCCGGGGGGGAACAAGCAGCCCCAAAACCTGCTTGTGGGGCTGACCACAGCCCAGGCACGTCCCCCTCCAAACGAAGGATGAGGGGAGGCAGGTCCTGAGCACGCCGGCCTGCCCCGCACAGGGAGGGGATGGGGACGTGGGCCCAGGCTGCATGGCCGCCTGCAGTTACTGCATATGAACCCGATGACAGAGAACTGAACTCCAGCTCTCCCTTCAGCCAATAAATCTCGCAGTGGTCTAATTTTGCTAGGAATGATGCCTCAGGGAAGGCCTGTGTGGTCCAGAAAAAGAAAAGCAAAGCATGCTTAAAACCCCCTAATTCTGCTTCTCAGCTCCCCCTTCAGCAGCCCTCCTCCACCTCAGCAAGAGGGAGCCTTCTAGCACCTTCTGCGGGGGACGAGGCTTACGTGGACCATGCCAGTCCTCAGGCAGTACGTGACGCATGTGACAGGTCCAACGACCATCTGCCATGAGGGCTGGGCATCACAGGACTGGGATCGGGATTGGGTTTGGGATTGGGATTGCGATGGTGATCCCGGTGCCACAATGGAAGTCGTGGGGCTGCAGCTGCCCCAGCCTCTGGGAGCGTCGACCGCCTCACAGCCACCCTCCTGCTCGAGGACAAGGCCAGTGCTTCGTCTTAAGGCCATGCCCTCCCACCCTGGGCCTCCTCTGCTGTGGCACAGTGCCAAGTTCAGGTTGTTGGAAAGTTTAGCTTTTTGTGAGGGCAGCTCGGAGCGCGGTTCCCTGCTTGGGTAGAGTGGGTTCACTGTGGTTCCTCAGGCCTGGCACCAGGACTGCTTGCAGGGGCCACGTATCTCCATCATCTGGTTGTGATCTCCCTGCGGTTTGGGAGTGCCTGTGACTCTGGCGCGGCTGCTGCCAGGGCTGGGAAGGGGTTTTCTGGAAGAGCAGAGGGAAGGGTCCTGGCTGCCTGGCACCCAGCAGCGAGCAGAGCTCCGGCCCTTGCTGTAGGGGCCTTGCAGGGACTTTCTGCAGCCAAATGAATTTGCCTCGTTGGCAGTGCGGGAGCGTGGAGAAGGAGCGCATGCGGGGAGGCTCCTTCCCCTGTGCATCGTAACAAGACGTTAATTCGAGGTTTCTGCAAAAGACAAAGGGAGAGTTGTAGCTGTTTCATTTGGGGGTGGGAGGAGGCTCTGCATCCAGGAAGCACCCTCCCCAGGGAGATAAGGGAGACCTGGCCACCCACAGCTCCAGCTCGCCATGAATCCAGGCTTCCATATGTACAAAGCTGGTGCCAGAAGTGTCGTTCCCATCGTCAGCAGGCCACCCACCCCCTCCCCCACACCTTCCCTGCCTTCTCCCTCCTCCTCTTCTCTCACCATAACCAGCTGACTTTTTTCACAACCAGGAAACAATCAAACAACCCCTTCAGCTGCTTCGGCTCCTCCTCCTCCTCCCCAACACTGCCATCTCCCCCTGTAAAGGATGCTGTCAGTACTCCCAAAGCCTGATGTGCTGTGCAGGGCAAAACTGTTATTCCAGCCTCCCAGTGGGGAACACTCTCTGGGCTGCAAATACCTATGTTTTGTTAAGTAAATAATCACACAAGATAAAATATCCATCTTGATGGTAAAATGGAGGGAGGGGAGCAGACTAGTTGAGCACCGGACAGTAGCCCCTGAATCAGTATCATAGGTACTGTGAGGTGGCTGGCAGTTCTGTTAGGTGCCTGCCCTTTCTCCTGTAGGTAGATGGTAATGCTAGCATCCACAGGAGGACAATTAAATGCAGAGCCTTTAGAGGGGTCTATGGGGGGGAGTGTTGCATTTGCTTTTTAAAATAGCTTTCAGAAAGGGTATGGCTGGGAAATATATTCAGTGCAACTCACCCGCCCTCGTTGGGAAAGGCTTGGAAACCAGCCAGCTGTGTTGTTCCAGCTTTACAGGGGAGTGAGGAAGAGGAAGGCTGATGACCCCAGAGGAGGGAGAGAGCTGTTCCTAACTGTCTGGGGAACTTTCTGTGCCACTGTGGGTGCTAGTGAATGCTGGGCCCTTCAGAAAAGCTGAGCCCCAAAGAAGCACTGCATGGAGGGAAACCCAGGTCCTGTGTAAAGCCTCCTCCTCTCTGCCGCTTCCCATGGGTCACTGAGCAAGTTTATGCTGGAGCCAGGCATTGATCCCAAGTGTCCTGGCTTGATGCCTGTGTGCTCTAACCACCAGACTGTAGTGCTGCTGCCTCCCCTGCAACGAGGTCTTGGACATTTTATTGCTCACCTGTTTGGGGGACTTCACACATTCAGCATCAAGGCTTATAAACCTACTGAGAAAAGAGAGGAAGGGAAAAGGCAAAGGAGGAGTTCAGCCAAGAGTGAAATACTGGGGAAGTGTTGGAGCCTCGGGCCGGCCCTTGCCAAGGTTACTCAGGTCCATCCCAGACCACAGGGGAGGCAGGCGCGTAGCTTGCCCATGCCAGGATCACAGGGAGGGATGTCTTAGATCACCTATGAGAGTCTCGGGATGGCCAGGATGACTGCTGTGGAGCACGCAAAGGATCGTGCCAGGTACAGGTAGGCCTGATGGACAGCTTGCTGCTGTGCCTAAGATTGTGAACTGGAGGCTGAATCAGGACTGAGAGTCTCCTGGATTCATTTCTCAGTCATTTATTCAGATATAATTGCCTGTCTGCCTGTCTTAAAGCTAATGACTGGATGTGAAGATTTCCAGTTAGGGTTTGTGAGAAGGTAATTACATTGCAATCTCACTGTATGACTATTCCTCGAATGAAGATAAACTTGTTTGAGTAGGTCTGCACATCGCAGGAATCAGTTGTATTACAGAGCCCAGGCATGGCAGGGGAGATAAGGAACGTTTTCGCTGCTGCTTTTTTATCTGCTGACCTATTAAAAGCTTTTCTGTCTGAAGGGGGTGAGGAGCAACCAAAGAGGTTAATCCCACAGCTCCTCACCCCTGATGAATGAGATTTAAGTCTCCTGTTGAGACTTGATCATTTGGTTGGGGTTTAGTGGGTGCTCTTAACTTCCTTTCTAGTAGGTGCTGGTTTGCTTTGTTGAGATGCCCTGAGCTGAGCTCCAGTTCCATGAGACTGACAGACTTTAAGCAAGAGGGACCCTGAGATGATGTGAAGGGTATTGCAGATGGGGACAGAAATACAGCTGAGGTCTGGGAAGAAAATCCTGACGTGGAGAAGGAGGGAGGGGGCTGCAGCACAGCACCCATCAGCAGGACCAGGGGAGCAACAGGCTATTGCTGTGAATTTTTTGCTGTTCACAGTGCTATGTATCGGCTGTTAGCAGGGGATGCTCCCAATCAGCATCCAGGTGGTCTGTGTACAGGCAGAGCACACTGTCCCTGTGGGTGAAGTCTGTTTCTGGCCGGCATTATCAGAGCTTGCAGATGCACAGAAATTCACCCTGCTATTACAGAGCAAATTAACACAGAACGTCTTCTCTAAACATCAGCGAGGAGCTAGTAAACTCCAGCAGTAAGACATCGTTTCAGGCTTGATCAGGTACAAGCCTGATGGCTGGGTAAAACCCTCTTCCATGCTTGGGAAGAGTGCCTTGCTTTACAGGACTGTAGAATGATGGGAGTCTGCATGAGAAAACACAACCAAGTTTCTCACTCTGGCCCTGTACTGGGCAGACCTGGGGTATAAGCATCACTTGGGATTGCATCATTTACAGCAGTCTTGTCACCTAAGGCCACTTCTGGGTAGCGCATATTCAACTGCCTCACATGGTCATGGTCCTACTGCTGCTCCTGACAGTGTGCTGGCTGTCCCATGGGGACGGGAAGGGAAACCTCCACTCTCTGCAGGCTTCTCCTGTTCTGTTACTTTAAAGCTCTCAGCCTTCCTCGCAGCACAAGCCAAGGCACTGAGATCATCTCTCGGTCCCATCTAGTTGTTAAACCCCCTCAAATCTTTCTTGCTCAGCAGCACTTCATATAAATCCAGTAATGTGCATATCACTTTGGCTGCCAACTGCTTTTGGGTCGGGAGGGAGGGGGCTGCGTGGGGGTTATTATTACAGTCACTGTTCCATTTCCCTAGGGGATCCCAGGAAACCACAGGCTGCCAGCAAACGTTTTGAGGATGGAGGCATGTTGGAGACCTCTGGGAGTCAGCTGGCAAATTTGATGCACTGGGTATGGATTAACAACCCATTAGGGCAGGGGCTTGGGGCTGCATTAAACAAATCCTTCCCCTCAGCCTTCGCAAACGCTAGCGATTGTTGCCTTAAAGCAATGCAGAAACAAGAAACAGCACAGGGACGGTGCTTAAGCATCAGGCTCGTGCCATTAAATATCAGTGAGGGTTTAAGGGCATTGCATGGCACTTGCCCAAGGGAGATAAATGATTTCCTGGGATGAACCCAACTGGCCCACTCTGTGCTGCATTTGCTTGATGTTGACGCGGCCAAAAGAACACTGTTTGGCATGAATAAAACATGCTTCTTGAGTAGCAGCAGCAACTAGTTTGTCAGGAAGAGCCCCTGACTATGACAGGGCAAAATGTGTGAACCTGTCTTTCAAGGGATCACTGCCTTTCACTGGCTTTCAGAAGCAGTGTAATCACAATTACCCCCTTCCCTGCTGTGGCAGGGAATTTATCCTGGTGGAGAAGGACAGACTCTTCTTATCTGATTTTTCTCTCTTCTGCAGTAATCATCCAGAATTGGTGGCAAAACCCACCCTGGGGAGAGGCATTTTGCCCCTGAAGGCCATTAGATCCCCAGTGGGGTCATGACCTGTTTGTTAGAGGTCCTCAAAAGGTGACTAAGAAATGCATATTCAGATATGTGATACAGGAATCGCCAGCAGTATCCTTCTTTCCACTAGGGAAAACTGAAAAGATCTGAAAGCTTCTGCTTAAAGTGCAGAAGTTTCTAGCTACAGAGTCCAGCTCTACCACTGGCTTCTAGCGTTAAATTGGGGTGAGTCACATACCTGCTCTGTACTTCAGTTTGCCCATAGATCTGCATCCTGGAGTGTAACATCACATACTCAAATACTTTGGGACTTTCAGGTGGAGAGTTCTGAAATGGAAAAAATTCACTGTTACCAGCTATTTGGATGCAGGTTGGCAACACATTGAACCCAGTTCACAGTTCCTTGAATTGCAAGGATATGTTGTGTTGAGGTGGAAAAGAGGACAAGAGAAAACTGAAAACTGCTGCTCCAATGCCATACAGTGCTCAAACATACACCTAGCATCAAGGCATTGAAATCAACCCTGCTGACACGGGGCTACAAGTGATTAAGAAAATTCTAATGAAATATTTGCCTCCTGGAAAACACCATTTTATCCAAAATAAAACCTTTGCAAGAAGAAAAATTTAATTTACAGATCAAACAAAAATAGTCCTAATGAAGCAGTGCAGCACAGCTGGAAATTTCCGATCTGATTTGTCAAAATGAATATTAGTATTCTCTTTTTATTTGTAACTTCATCATGTGAAACGTGTTTTGTTACAATATTGTAATAAAATAAGGTCACTATGAAAAGTTGCTTTTTAAAAAGCAAGCTATTTGCAGTACTTTTGTAAATCGGAGGTATCACCGTGAAAACTAATTCCAAACACTCTGAGTTTTCTGAAACTCGAAAATGTTGCCACAGCTCTGTGTGAATACACAGCCTGTATTTGCCTGCATTGCTCCTAGCTGTACCAGGTGAGATCAGGAGGCTGAGAACCTTTCTGTGCCTTGCTCTTCAGTGCCCGGCTTCCCAGATGGGGGTTTTGTGATTTGCAAGGGGGTTAAATTGTGAAAATCTTTTAATATCACTGAGCAGGCCGCTGAGGAAAGACTTGATCAAAGTATAAACAAATTCTAAGAGCCTAAATCAGGAGAATGACACAAACTAACCCACCCCTTAAAGTGCCTGTGACCACAAACCACATCAATGCAGAAAAGGAGACATGCTTTTCTTTTCTTGTTCTAAGTCATAAAAATTACTTACCAAGGTGACAAATTTATGGCTGCAGTAATTACATGATTACTTTATTATGTGCCACCAGTGTGAGAAAATATATATTAAAAAGTCACTTACGTCCAAACCAAAAGGGCCAGCAAAGAATTATTGGAGGCTGTAAATAAATGTGACATGGACAATTATTTACTTGGTTGGAAGCTAGAATTTCAGATTGAAAACGAGCAGTCATGTTCAAAGGCTTCAGGTGGTGGTGGCAGCAGTTTGGGCTGGAACCTGCCCATCCCCACTGCAATCCGGGGGTGGGATGCAGCTTCTGGGCAAGTGGGCGGTGGGACCTTACAGCGTCAGCCTGGTTTGACTGTGAACTCTCTGGGGCAAATCCAGTCCTTGGGATCTGTGCGCTGACAGAGTCAGGGGTCCTGGTTCAGGGTGGCTTTCCACACTGCAGAGGGAGGAGCTGCAGGTTGGTGCTGATCACTGTCCCCCCAGTCTTCCCCTTCTCCCAGCAGGAGCAGGAGGAGGAAGCCCAGCTCTGTCTCAGTTCTGGTCTTCTCCTGTCTCTCTTTTCATCAGAATAAACCCAGGCTTGGCCCTCCTTAGAGCAGCAAGGTTCAAATTTGGCTGCACAATTGAGAAGCTTTGAGGCTCCCAGCAAGAAAAAAAAAATGTGACTGAAAGGTCTTCAGGCTTATTGTGTTTAGCTTTTCCAGGGTGGCACAACCTACACCAGTGAGAACACATCCTGCAAACATGAACGACCAGCTTACAGGGCTGAATGCCAGCAAGCCAGCCAGCGAGGACCAGGAGGACCAGGGAAGGGGACGTGGTGGTTGGAGCAGAGGAAAGGGGCTCTTTGGTTCCTCACCTGGCCCAGATCTGAAAGGCTGAGCGTAGCCAGGCCCTGAAGCGCATGCTGTTCCCTATCAGAGCAGCCCTCTTTGTGGCAGGGCCGGACATTTAGCTGTGGTGCAGTTTCACACTGGTGATGGCAGCCTGCCCCTTAGTGTCTGCACAGTCCTCAGAGCACTCGAGGAGTGCGCAGTTACAATTACATGTGATGACACGTTAATCTGATCTTTTTTTCTTTCTGTTCTCATTTCATTGTTTGTAAAAGTAACTATTTCTCTCCTAATGTTCAATTCTACCTTCACCATGATCCTCCTAAGACATTCTGTGAAACTTTAAAAATGCCTCTGATCTCTCACAGCAGCCAGCTTCATTTGTGACTACTATTAGATAGCAGATTTAAAACAAAGTCATTGAAAAATATGGGAGTTTGTGATATTTTTTTTTCTAACTTACTGCTAAGATACATAATCAGGGTTCTGAGTGCTTCCATTATAAGATTAGGGTTTCTCAGGGACCTTATGCATAAAGTTTATACTGAATCTCTTCATTTAATGGGGTGAAACCAAGACCTCTAACTCTGATCCAGGAAGGTGAAAAGAAAAGCATGAAAATAATAACATCAATAGATTCTGCAAGGATATTAGGCCTGCCCATCCTTGTGTTTCTCTTATTCTTTGGGCAGGTGAGGCACCGAACGAGTGAGTACCAGTTGCTACTCTTGACATCTAGATGATGCCCTTCTGCTCAGGCTCCCAGCCTTGCCGGGGAAGCTTTAAATCTTCCCCCTGCCAAAAACTGGTTTCTTTTGGAGACAGACTCCTGGAAATACTCCTTGTCCTGATGGTGAAGTTAATTCCTAAACCTTGCATTAACATACGTCCAAGTCTATCACTTGAGCTTAAACGAAGCCGACAGATTCTGTCTTCAATATATGTGCAAAGGCTTTGATTTCAAAGGAGCTGCTCAGTGTGTGTCTAGATGGGCAGAGAATTGAAAAGTTCACAGCGGTGTTGTGGTGAAGATGCAGACTGTTGGGCTGCTGATCTGTTCTTGTAGATCTTTTTATTGCCCTTTTATGGTTGTTTCACATGGTACTCTTTTTTTTTGTTTTTTTAAATTCTTTTTTCTAAGGATTTGCTTCATTTGTTGATTAACTGACAAAATAGACTCCAGGTAAGGGTGAGGATGCTCTGGAGGCTTTGGCCTGACAGACTGCAGCCAGGGCATTGCTCTTAGCTATCTGATGCTGTTGATGCCTCAGGTTCCAGCCTCACAGATGCACCATGTCCTGTCACAAACAGGCAGGGCTGGGACCAGAAAGGATCACAGGATGGCAAAATCCAGGGAGAAGGCTGTGGGAAGCTTTAATTACCTAGATATTCCCAGGAGGTCCCAAGCGCCCCAGATACTAATTGTTAATAAATGTTCATGCTGAGTAGCTTTTATTTTTCCAGTGAGATGGAATAACAGGGAAAATATGTGAAAGTCCCTGGATTTCAAGAGTGTGTTTTTCTTTCATTTATATTTACCTAATTATGCTGTCATAGACTGCTGGAAATTATACCCTCGCCCCCTTCCCCACCCCAAAAATGACCAAATAAACAGAACAGCAACTCCAACTGTGCCAGACAACATAGTCAGCAATAAAGGAGAGATGGAAAGGATAGTTCTGGCAACTGAGCACCTCCGAGCGAGGTCGCTGGAGCCCTGGGGTGAAAGACCTGCATCCAGCCCCAAAGCTCACAGTCCAACACCCCTTGTCATAAGCAGTGCTGTGCTCCTCATGAAGAACTGCTCAACTCCTTGAGGAACTCATGGAGTGAGAACAGAGAAGGTAAACCAAAGGATTTATTTGGGACTGACTGTGTTTTCTCGATGGTAGCTTGGCTGTTCCTTCATAGCCTCCTGATGGCATGCCACAACATGATGGTATACGGAGATTCTTGACAGGCCAGATCTAACACCAAAGATCACACCTGGGAAGTCACAGACCACATCACCACTGTGTAATGAATTCCCATAGCTAAAAGGACCAGTGACACAAGACAGACCAAGCCCAGGGAAACAGGGATGCCCTCAGAGCTGCCATCCAAGCTATAGCCCATGTCTGAGTTGCATCCCAGTTATGTGTCAGGTGCCATGTCTGCCCCAGTGCTGTGTGTTGTTTATTTGGCAGGAGAATGAGCTCAGGCAGGTCTTTGTACACCTGATGTGACTTGACGGAAGATTTCCTCTCCAGTCAGGTGTGCAGTCTCCATTAGCCAGTCAGACTGAAACCATTGGATAAGGGTGATAGTTTTGTCAAATTTCAAGTAAGCAGCTCACTTACCTGTGAGCAACAGCTGGGTCTTAGGCTGCATCCCAGGCTCTTCCTGTCATCAATGTGCTTCTAATTTGAACAGACTGCTGACGAATAATTAAAGTGATTCTGCCCAATTAAGCTATGGAATAAGGGGGTCAGGCTTCAAGTTTGTCAGAGGAGGAAGAGCTCAAGCAAATCACTGATTGCTGGGTTTGTACCTACTTTGTGCAAGCTGTTGGTGGGTGTCCTGGTTTGAGGTAAAACAGGACGTATTTTGGTC